>VZTD01000211.1:810371-831833 GCA_013397725.1 Rhagologus leucostigma
GGGGGGGGGAGGGAGGGTATTGAATTCAATTTACAAAGACAGATTTAAGTTTTGATAACCACCAAGCCACTCCCTCCATTTCTGTACATACACTATCATTTGCTGTTTCTGCAAGAAAGGAGCTGGAAGCAAAATCTTTGTTTTGTATGGAGTCCCAATTCACAACACCATGAACAGTCCATCCTCTGCATGACAACTGCCACAGAATTGAACCAGAACCTCCTATGTGGATTTCTATCTATTTAGCCCTGTACAGTTTCAAACATTTCAAACAAAATGCTGAACATTTGAAGTCTATAAGAGCTCTGCCCATGTCCTAGTGTGAAACTCAAAAGAAAAAAGTTTCACAAACGGTTTTAGTATCTTAAACACAATGTTTATTTTGCTTGCTACACTACACAGAGGTACACATATCAGCCTCATTCCCTTCTCTGTAAATTGGTTAATGCTTGCAAATGCTCTGACCTCCACCACAAAGTTTTTCTGTAGCAGTCTTCTTTCTTTCTGATAGGTTTAGATCAATTTTCTCCTCTGAATGAAGAGGCTGAACAGTAATGACATTTTTATTGCTTTAATCGATGTCAGATTGAAAAAGATACCAACACTCATCCAACAGTTAATAGGGTAGTTAATGCAATTCCCAGTCTGAATTTAAAATTAACAGTTAATAGGGAAGTTAATACAATTCCCATCTGAAGGGCAAGAGATGAGATTTTGAGTCCTCCTTACAGAGCACTCTTTGTTTTTAAAAAAACATGGTGTAAACAAAAAGGATTTTAAGTAGAAACTTGAAAAAAGATGTCATATTTGATGAAGGACCCAATGCAACTTACTTAAGCCTACTGTTAAAGCAATATACTGGAAATATCTGTCAACACACACAGGCATCAACCTCCTCTGTGTATCCCAGAGTACAGCCAAGTCCACAGCTCCTGCACCCCATGACAATGGCAAAGCAGCACAGACAATTCAGGAAGCAGTAGAGTCAAACAGAGATTTTGTTCACCCGTATCACTGACCTTGTGCTTACCATGAGACATTTCACAAGCCATTTTACCTTAGTTATACCTCAGCCCTCTACAAAGAATTAATAATATTGAATTCAACTCTGTGACCTACACACCCATTGTAAAAGTTCTAAGCAAATTTGTTATGACTTATTTTTGTGAACACCATTCTACACCTCCAAAAAAAGAATTATGAAAGGCTTTCTTTTCATTCTGCCAAACCATTTTGATGAAACAAAAATTAGGAAGATAAATGGCAATTTATTTCCCATTTAATGCTTCACAGATTCGAAGCGATTACATTTATTTTCTTTCTGCCACTTGCCATTTCCCTTTCAACTACAACATACAATAAACCTAAAAGCAAAGACAAAACATGCTGCTGATATGAGGCATTTCAGAGAATTCTCCATAGAATGCCGTACTATTAACTGAATGTTATCTTTTCTAGGATAAAATATACTTTCTTAAATGGTGGTATTCAATGCTTGGATATTGACTACAAAGACACCACTGGTTCGTACTTTGGCTTCAACACTTCCTTCCCTGAATTTCAGACGTCAGCCTCATTAAACTTTTATTTACTGATTTTATACTAGTTTGATTGAGTCCTTCCAATAAGAGTTAATTTAAGTTAAACTGCAGTTAAAAAAAAAAGTACATTTTTGACAATAGCCTTCCTATGCCAAAATATTTTATTCTTTTAATATTTTCATATTCTAATAATCTTTTGGATATACTTAATCCATAAGCATGTACTTAGCAATTGGGCTTGGTGATCTTAAAGGTCTTTTCCTACCTAAGTGATTCTATGATTTTAAGTATATTGAATCGAAAAAACAAACCCACAATGTTAACGGATACACAGAGAGTCACTTCAGCTGAATTTGAACATTCAGTAGTGAGGACTGAACAACTCTTCAGGGGAAACAGTTTCTACTGAAGTGTATGCATCAAGAGCAGAACAGTTCCTGAATTTACCTATCCAAAAACTAACAAAACTCAGCAGATATCAAAACTGCCACACAGATCCCATGGGAGAGATTCTGTTCATTGTCAGCGAAATAGTAAAGTGATACTTGCTTTGTTTGACCTCATTTTCAAATAAAGGTACATTTATAAATAATCAAGCCAGAGACCAGAGGGTCTGAACTTCTATTCTGGAACATACATTATCTATTAGCAAGATGAACCAGGTTCAGCTGTTCCTTTTACACAGAAAAAGAAATTTAGGTTTTTAGACAGTTTTGATTTTAGTAATGAAAGGTTTCATTTTTTAATATATATTTAATATTTATTCATAATTATACTATATGCTGTCTCTATTGAAGTTGCTGCATTACAGCAATTATTATCTTCATATATGAACTCTTACTAAGATTGCTGCAATTTAAACTCTGAAATTCAAATTAAATTACAATCTTTCAAATTTTTCACCCTTAAGCACTCAGTTCAACTTGAAGTATTGAGCTGTCCCTCTAAGCAAAAGATGAAGGTCAAACAAAGGACACTTTTCTTTCAGTAGAAATACTTAATAGTTTCTGCTCAGCTCTTTTATCTTTAATGAATAGCTGACTGATAAGGTAAAAAGACAGGGAACACAGATAAACCTGTCAACTCAGAACAAAAATTTCTGTTCAATGCCACCTTTTGTAGATAAGGCAGAAACATTATTTTAGAATACACAGTAGATCAGCTATGATTTACCATCCTGCGAATCATCATGAAAGCAGCCTCATCTACATAATCATTTAAATATACATATTTCTGTAACATACCTCTGTGCAATGGTTGAGGCATGGTTAAAATCTGGATAAGCAAAAGGGATGAGACATCTCTGTAAAGCACAGGAACTTCTGGCAGTTCTTCACTTACCAGCCTGGAAAAAAAAAACAAAAGAAAATCACTTCTGATACTATAATCCCATTTTCATGTTTTATTTTGTATTTATTTTAAATAGTATTACATCTGATATCAAGCTTACAGAAGTCTAATATCTGACAATTTGCTAACTGATCTCAATTTTAAAACTGATCTTAATTTAAAAATCTAATGTTACTCATGTAATAACTCATGAGGAAATTACAATTTGGGTACCTGATTCTGTTGGAAGTGTTTTAATACATTCAAAACTGCCTGAACTCATTATGTCTATGCAGAGAGTCAAGGAATATTCAAACAGTCAAACTGGTTTCCAAAGCACGGCATTTTACAAGTATACTTATATCCACGCTGTAACAACGAATCCTCAAATTACATTTAATGTTACAGGGACTGCTCCTACTGGAAAACAGAGACCTTAGAAAAGCTATTGCTTTCCTTCATGTAAAGAAAATGAAAGCTCAAGCAGCCATGACAGGTGGGATTATGCAATTATGCAAAGACACACAGTCTTTATTAACCCCCCGGATGTCTAGAAGGACAGCAAACAAGCACAGAGATACAGCAAACTTTTCAACTATCCAGATTTACTGACATAACATCATCTTGTAGTCCTGTACTTAAAAGCAGAAAATGCTTGCAGATAGGAGGTCGTTTCTAGCTTTGTGTAGCAATATTCAACGGAATTCCAACCAACAGTATTCTTCAGGTTCAACAGCTGAGTCAAACAGCAAAAAAATCAAATGGTGAAAAATCATTCTTCCCGCTTTTAACTGATATGGAGCGTGATGGAGATCTCAGGCAGGAGCAGCTTGAGATAAAACGCAACACACACCCTCCCCTGTCAGCCTCTCCCTTCTGCAACACACGCAGATGCAAAGAGCTGTGTGGGTTCTTATTGCCCTTGGCAAGCAGCGGTGGTGCTGCTAATCTGTGCTGCAGGAGCTCCACTGTGAAGTCCTGGTGTCACTGACCCTGAATCTCCCATGCAAAACAGAGTCCTCTACGAATGGACACCAGTGTTGCAAAGGAACAAACTGAGCTCTTGCAGACCATGTACTGGAAAAGGCTGCCCATATGCGGTGGGATGTGGATGCAGGCACAGGATCTTTAGTGTCCTCTAACAGCTTTGGGGGTTCAACCAGTTTATCATCTCTGAGGCCCATAAACATGATTCTGCTTTTGGAAGGAGACTACATAGCTACTGATTTCCTGAAAACTCAGGCATCTCTCTACAGAAGGCACTGCCAGGAGTCATCTGTGATACGAATTTTAACACAAGGAAGCAGTCATACAAGAAGAGGATTACGGTCACATGGCTGACTGGTCTTATAAAATGAAGTGACAGAAAACATGGTCTAACTGGTCCTTTTGAATTAATGAACCCAGACAGCTACAGAATAAACACCATCTATAACCCTTCTGCTATAATCAATCATTTAATAAAATTATTGTTTCAAAGAACTGTAATATTTATAAAAATAAGTATAAATATAAGTATTTATATACGTGAGCCTCCTAAACAAAAACCAAATATTCTAAAAATCAGTATATTAAATTCTAAAGAAGACAAAGGCGGCAAAAATTTGTATTGCACTACCAGGCTTCCTTTTCAAAATTATACAGGCCATGAAGATATTCATCTCACTATGTCTCTCCAATTCTACTTTCACATACAGCTAGTTCTACTTTATGATCCATGAAACTGAATTTTAAAATAACGCTCATTGTGTAATGACTTTAAAACCATGGACACCCCTTAAATTACTTCTCATCTTTAATTCTTAATTCATATATAAAGCTGGGAAAAATTTAATTTGAAATAACATTAAAAAAATCTTACTCCCTCTGGTCACATTTAGCTGAACACCTCCGACAGAGGTATCAATGTTGTTTAATAGTCATGCAACAATTAGGTCAAACACCAGTTCTGCCAAAATTAGTAAATACATATACAGAATACCATGACTGACGGGCAACATCACACATAAATGAACTCATTTGCACATGCAGGACCAACTGAATTACTTTTCTAATTTATTCAGTTCATAAGAATTGAGAAGCAAAGCTACATTAACTGTCAGGGGTTTAGATAAGCTGCTTTTGCTTACAGCAAGTGCTGCAGCACATGAAGCACTTAAAAACTGCTCTGTCATTTGTTAAGAGCCTCAGCAACTTCTTCATTATGACAATGAAACTTAATTTACAGAATGTGTATAGAGATGTGTTTTATGGAAATTGTCCATTCTGTTAATCCCCAATGCATATATGAAAGCCTGATAAATCTAACTACAAAAACTTGTGCCACAGAAGCACTTTATAAAAAGAAAGCAAGTACAACTGCAAATGGGACCAAAACAATACAAAATCATTCAAATGTGTAAAAGTTGTATGCTGTGTCAATTTTTAAAAGGGAGGTGGTGTTGAAAATAAACTACACAGTGCAATATGAACACGTCCTAAAATGAAAAATGCCAAGCTCAGCCTTCTCCATGGAACTGACCTCTCCTCCAGCCCAAGGTAATTGGGCTGCACCTTTCTCTGTGCCAACACCAGGGCTGCCTACCACCTGACAGCTGAGAAACTCTGCCTCTGTATTCTGCATCCTCCTCCTGAGAGATATTATGCATTGTAATCTGAAATAAGCAGCATTTTGCTTATGGTGGTTCCTTATATTTATGCTGCCCATTCCCTCTTCTCTCAACCAGAGATGCTTAAAAGTTTCTGCTTGATGCTAACTCCAACTAATTATAAAGGTAGAAATTCAATAAGTAAAGTAAAAGTTTTGAGCCTCACACCTCTTTGAACTGTCAGACACAGAAAATTTGAGACACAGGGATATAGGTACACCTAAAGAAAGGCTTCATCGACTAGGGCAAACTTTTATTTTCTTCAGAATTTTCAGGATAAGAAGTAAAGCCCACAAATCCCAGATGGCAGAAAGGTCAAACTAATAGACAGTTTCTGATGTTCACTGCAAGAAAGCAGAATTCTATTATTTATTCTGGCTGCACTTTAGGATATAATCACAATTTCGTATTTGCTCTTCATTGTGTCACAGCAGATTTTACAGCAGGTCAGTTTCTCATGATACATTCACTGAGAGTACTAACATTAGGCATCTCCCATTCTCTTTTACCACGGTGCCCCCAGCGGTCCGTTGTGGCCCATTCCCAAAATCATTCAATTTAACCTTTTAAAACATGGATTCGTTGCTTGACTTTGTTCATGCAGCCTGCCCAAGTTACAATCAGCACAGCCAAAGAAGATGGTGAGCTGTAGTGCAGGGGAAGGAAGAAACAGCCAAGAGCAAATGCTCCCAAAGCTGGCACTACTGTCAAAACCTATGTACTATACCACATATCCTGAGAGACAGCTGTTTCAGGCAGGACTTTGTTGTATGGACTAGATCACATAAGTTCTGTTGCATCACGTGTATGTTTAGACCACCTCTTGCATAAACCTTAACTCAACCCCACTATCCCACCATCCTACTCTCTCTGTCTCAGAGTATCTTCATAAAAACTGTGTTTTTTCCCCATTTCACAACAGTTTCTGTGATGCAGGTGTGACTTGAGAGGTTCCCACGCACAGTTGCTCAATCCTATCCCTGAGTTGCAGTTTGTTGCCCCAGTATGACACTATAAACAATCTCTGAAGTGGTCTAGCTTAGAATGAAACATCAGCGAAACACGGTAGTAAAAATAACCCAGCATTTCAGTTTATCATGCAGTTCCTCCCCCAAGTGCTTCTACTGCAAAGATCCTTAATGTTTTACCAATTCATTCTTTGCTGACATATTCTGTCTGTCAAAACAGACACAAAAATTTCAGCATTCATAGGGATTTAAATTTTAAAAAATGTATATCCTTTCATTTCATGTTTGTTGTTCCTGAAACTGTGGCTATTTGGACTAGTCCATTAAATTCACATCTGGGTTTAGTAATTATTGCCTCCAGCTGCTCCTTGCCTGCCCCCTGCCAGAAGCTATTATTCCCCCTTTGTACCACAATAATTGTTTATTTGATCACCATTGAAACCAGATCTGTCCCTAGATGAATTTGCTTAAGTACAGCCTGTGGGACCAAGCGTACACTGAATTTTGCAACATAAACTGCACAGGAGAAATAATCCGCTGAACCATTCACAGTTCACCAAACTTAAGTTTTTTCTTTTTCCCCCTCATCTTCCAAACAGCTCACATTATTTAGGCCCTTTTTCATAGGGTATCTTCTTGCTCAGGATTTCCTTATTTCTACTTTACCTTGCTGCGGCTGCACGAGCTTCTTCCTATCTTTCCTTTCAGTTGCCATTTTCAGCTACAAGGAGATCTAAATACAATTGTAGAAGACACCAGACAACACCAGTGGTTTTGGGAAGTATAGTGAAGCAATTGTGTTAGACTCTTTACAAGTTACTTTGATCAGTTTTCCCAGACATATGAAATCTAAGGCATTATTTATGAAGAATGACAGCTGAGTTGTAGAAAACTAAGACAAGAATTGTGGGTTCCACATCTGGGTAGTTTTACTTGTAAATATTTATGTATATTTAAAGCAAATAGCTATAATTAAATGAGGGTGAGAAGATAATGTAATGGCACTTGCATTCCACCAATTTTTGCATGTGTGGGGGGTTTTTTTCTTTCCATTTTCAAAATCATCCTTTTAAATAAATGACAATTAAACTAGCTTCTCTGGAAAACTGCTTTCAACTCAAATAATAATTTAAAGTGAAAATTAAATAGAAAAAGATGGCATATTGGTTTGAAGTTATTTTGCTTCTGTGACTTCCTTAAAGTTAAATTGTTTGGAATCACAGTAATACAGCCAGACAATACAGATATTTTCCTCTCACTGACTTTTTTTTTTCTACAAGTCTTTGCTTGAAGTCTCATGTGCAGGTCAGGCTGATGATTTAGATGACTTGCTTAACTTCAAAGTGGCAGAATGCCATCCACATCTAAAATCTGCAGTGATTATTTCTCTACCATCCTCTTAAGCTTCTTCAGTTTTCAGCAGTGTGTCACCTTCTAATTGCTCTGAGCCCTCTTTCCTGTACCTGAAAAAATTTGCTATTCTGTATTTTTCAAAAGGCTGTGTGACTCTAAGAAGTGTGCAATCAGATCATACCCACCAATCTTATGAATGCCATCTTCAAGTAAAACTACCACTTCAAAATTCTGCAATATAATTAGAGATACTCATTTTATGCTATAATTTATACATGAAAAACATGTCCTCAAATTGCCTCCTTTGTAGACTTCTGGTGCCTGCAGACTAAGGTAGGAAAAACATTCCAAGGAGTGAGCAAAGCTATTCCAGCTCGAAAGCGTCTGTGCATCTCAACAGTAAATTATTTCGTGGCAAAATGGATGCTATCTCAGTTGTAGCTTCCTACAAAGCATTTAGGACTCTGTGTCAAAACAATATCATCAAGTCTATAAAGAAATATTGAAAACCAGTGCAGAAAACACAAGAACTGCTCAAATGCATTCCCAGCATGCAACCCTTTCTGCAAAGCAAGGCATTACAGCCCTACAGTAACATTAATTTTTAAGTGATTCAAAATATTGCCTATTGAAATCTAACTTGCTGCACTTTAGCTTTGCCATGACCAATGCATGGTGAATTCCATCAGGTCTGGAAGCCCCCTCTGCTAACAGCTGCTTCCAAAGCCAGCAAGCCCTTCAACAGCTGAAACAAGAAGTGCATGATCTGTCCCACAGCCATTCTGGCCACATGATCTTAATTTTGCCTCATATAAACTCAGCCAACCATACACCATATTTATTAACCTTGTCCCACTGCTCAGTCTAGGTCAGATCTCAATCAGAATCACACATGAAAAGAGACCCCCAAAGCAGTCTGACTGCATGCTGAACAGCATAGGTTTTCAGGTTATAAAATGCTTGATGTTTTGTTCTGCTAATGGTTTATAAACTAATCTGTTAATATTAATTGTTTAATTTATTAATGTTAAATTACTGTTAAATTATATTAATAAATAAATTAAATTTATTAATATTAATGTTTAATTACTCCAATAATCTCATTTTTCATTGTTCATTGCCAAAAGAACTGTGGTTCCAAGACAACAAACAATAAAATCTTAAACTAGAAATGAGAACACTTGTTTTAATAGTTTTAAAAGTTTGCAATTTGCAGTTAGCAGACTAGTTTGCAGTTAGCATTGTGGCATCACTATTCTAGATCAGTTTTTGAAACTGAATGATGCTTTCTACTTCAGGCTCCTAGAAACACTGACAAACACAGAGCTGGATAGGCACAAAAAGGTCTTTTGACGTGATTGCAAGCTACAAAGTGTAGATCTTAGAATGAAGAAGATGCTTAAGGTACTAGGAGAAAAAAAATCTACTGTTTTCCTCTTATGAGGAAAAAATCATAATTTGGTTTTAGGCAAGAAACCTTTCTTGTCATCAAGATAGAATCTGAAAAGTGATGGGTCTTAAGGAAGGAGATGAGTCCTTGCGGAACAAAGTACATGGTTCAATTTATTATATTGTTAGTCCTTGTACAAACTGTGTATGTAAGGCTAATGTTTTAGAAGCAAACTCAGGTAAATAACTTGCTTAAAATAATAAGCTTGATGAAAATTTTTAGCTTAAAATTTAATTATTTCTCACATATATTAGGCCTATTCACAGCTATTTATCATTACTCAACTTCCAAAAACTATTTATCAACTTATCTCAATGTAAATTTTGTTGAGCATCCATACCAAGAACAGCAGTGCCCTATCCACTTACCCAATACTATTCAATTTGCATGTGCTTAAGCCTGCAAGAGGTGTATTTAAACTTTAGCTCAAAAGTATTTTGAGTATTGACTGGTATTTGTCAGATTTTTATGTAAAAGAAATTGGAAAACTTAGTTTTACAAATTCATACATACAATTTTTAGATGTTAAGTCCATCAGCATACCTCACACAGAATTTAAATTAAGACAGACAGTTACCCAAAGTCCCTCTGTAAGGATGTTTCTTTCACCAGGTAAAACTGATATTGGGTAAATTAAAATACTTGCTCTGAATTTTTATCCTGCAACGGCTGCGTTAGTTTTCTCCAGGGATTGTATGCAGAGTCTATACTGTAGAGGCGCATGTGCATGGCCAACACATGAAACAGCTGATCTGAAAGGTGAAGAAGACAGATTGCTGAATATTATATACAGAGATATGAACTATTTTTCATTAAATTGCCATCATGTATTTTACAAGATTCTGAGAAGTCTGTCATGTCATTCCAAATAAGCTGGTACCCTAACAAGCATATCTTTATTAAGTATTTATTTCTTTTCAGAAAAAGGATTTGAAGAGAAGTAAGATTTCAATAGGAGGCAGTGAACACATGCATATATACAGAAAAATGTTTCAGAGAAAGGCTGTTTAGAAAGCTTTGACCAGATCTCAGTTGTTTTGGTGCTCCACGTACTTAATTACTGGCGTTCTTTAAAAATTCTGTCTCACATGCTGTTATGTTGCTAAGGTTCCATGCTCACTTCACTTGCCTCTCCAGTTTATGCCAGAAGTGGTGATTTCCTAAACAATTCTTCTTAACAGGGACTTATATACTTTTAACTGATACACTTCTAGCTTTTATTCCTCTCTCTCACAGTTAAGTTCTGTGCACAACATATTTGAAATTTAATCTAAAATTGCTATAAATTCTGGCCTATGGCAGGATCACTTCAGCTTTTCAGCTTTTAAAGGTTTATTATTCCTTCTGCCTTCACATGGTTATTTTGTAGTAACTTTTGGACAAAAAATCCCCAAACCAACAAACTTCTGACTACAAATCAATGACACTAAAGTAGGAACAGTATTTATAATGTCAGGAATTTGTCCATACAACCTGCAGGCAGAGTGTGCTGATATCCATAATTTCAAAACCCTCTGTACTTCCACTGTGTCAAAAATATAATTTGCAAAACACTTGTAGAATTTTTCAAACAGAGGATGCATAACTACTCATGGAGATTTACTGCAGTATTTTATATTAAAAGGCACATTTTTCATTTATCTATGAATCATATGATCAACACAAATAAAGACAATATCCAACCCTTCGTCCCATTAAGCAACACAAGAAGGTAAGCACCATTTAGGTTGACAGCATCTTCAGAGATGTACATGCAATAAAACACACAGAATAGTTTGAGTTGGAAGGGACCTTTAAAGGTCATCTAGTCTAAGCCCCCTGCAATGTGCAGGAATATCTTCAAATAGATCAGAGACTATTAGGGATTCAGACTTCACTTTTTTTCAATGAATCTTTTTTTATCTTCACAGGTTTATACCTAATAAAATAAAGCATCATTTCCCACAATTTTGCTTGCTTTTTTCTTCCTGTCACACTGTATCTTGCTATTTGGTGTCATGCTTTCCTCTTGTTAAATTTTTTAGGACCCTGCTTCCTTTCTCCCTTTTATTTTAACTTTTCCCCTTAGTATCCTGACATCATCTTTCCTCTCCACTCCTTATTCTTTCAACTGATCCCTTTGCATCTTTCTCTCTAAATCTCTCTCCCTCTCTTTACAATCCACTTGCTCAACCTACACACAGGTCCTCTTTTTCAAGTAGAAATAGCAGCTATTAATTTATTTTCCATAAATAGACGATTACTCAGAGGTACGCAATGGCCAAAAGAGTCGCATGATGAAATCAGCTGACTGCCAGAGCCTGAGGGCTGTAATTAGCTCCTGGGGTTTGTAAAATAATTGGAGCTGTAGATGGCATTGGAATTGATAGCTGCCACCTGCTTTCTGAATAAAAACAGTCAATGAGGACAAAATAAGTCATCTCTTCTCCTGGCAAGGATTCTTAGCAAAACACTGCTTTGCTGATAAAGTTCAAAATTCTGAACATGTACTTATATTTCATCAAAATAATAAAAAAACCCCTCAAGCATGGTTTTATTTGGAATGAAATCCATGAAAATATCCGTTCCTTCCCTCCTGCCTGTTCGCTAAAATGAATGCTCTTTTTTCCCTCAACCGCTCCTTGCTTTAAACAGAAACGGGCAACCACGCAAAACGAAAAAAAAAAAAAATTAAATTTGTTCAGAGTAATTAATTCGTCCCCTGTTCCTTTAACAGCTATTCTCCCAAGCTTTTACTAATACAAAATTAAGCAGGCAAGCATCAAATTCTAGCACTGGAGAATTTATTTGTAATCTCCACGTGTGTAACATTTATGGAATCGAAGCACGTTCTAACAGGGACTGGATCTGCCCAGGAGAATGCAGCTCAGCAGCCGTGTAAGACAGCAGTTTTTGTCTGCGGTGAAGGCCGTGCGGCTCCTTTGCAGGGAGGCACGTTCAGCTCCCCGAGGCAGAGCCCGGCCCGAGGTAAGAGCCCGCGGTCAGCCCGGCCCTCGGGGCTCTGCCGGGAGCGCCGCAGCTCCACCCGGCGGCTCCGCCGCGCCCGGCCCAGCTCCGGCCAGCGGCACGCAGCCAGCTTTATTTCTGCTTTACACCACGGTCACTCCAACTGCTTTACTTACCACTTACTATGACTATGAAGTACTAGAGAAAGCCAAGGAAAACAGCAAAGCACTGGAAAGCAAGGACTGGCAACTTGCTTGTGCACCACGTGCTTGGTGCTACACCACACGTCCTTATGCCTGAGGGACTGGCAGAAACCTGCCTCGGGCCAAAGGAATACCCGAGGGCTTGTCCTGTGTATTTGTGGAATGCATCATTCCAAAACATAAGCATAAAAATACAGACTGCCCTCCCATTTTCTTTTACCCTACTTGGAACCTTTAAAATACACGTAATTACTGTTTTTAAACAAGTAGCACCAAAATATTACCATAACAATGACCCACAAACTTCAATCTTGCCCAGTCTTGTGAGGAGTGGGAAGAAAGGCCATAACCTCACCAGGTATCCCAAACCTCTCTGTCCCTCACAGTCCATCTAACAGCCGAGTCTCTCCAGGAGAGCCCACCCTTGTAAGAGGGAAAGGCAGGACCCGGTTGTAGCTCAGAGTCACCAAAAGATCATTAACCAAATTTTGTAGGAAGAATATCAATTTTATAAAGCCCAGCAGCAACAAAATTTGAAAAAATTTGAATATGATCCTCCTCTTCTAATAACTTTGTAATATTTGAGACAGGCTGCATCCAGAGAATTTGAACAAATATAAAAATCACCCAATTTGGATACACAATATAACGTCTTGCTGCAAGTTATCAGGGGCTTGGCACGATTCCAAAATTTAGACATTTGAATGAGCAAGATTACTACTGTTTTAAAACATGTTCACAGACTCAAGTATTACCTACACTGACACACTGCTGTCACAACTCTATCAACTCATGTCTATGTTTTCATAGAATAATGTAAAGCTTAAATAACACTTCACAGAATCATCTAGATTAGCAGTTAGAATTAGCTTTCAGTCATGTTAGTGTTCCCAAATCCACTTCTGAAAATGATGAAAATAACTCTATTGTTATTTTGTTATTTTCACTGCTGTTCTTGGTAGATTGTTTTCAACTCTTCCTATATCAACTCTACTTCTTGGAGTTAACCTATTGCGAGAGGGGAGCAATAAACTCAATTGGAATCTGTACTTTCAAAAGAGAAGCTCAATGGATAAGACACTCTCTCTGCCCTGGAACTGAAGCTATAAGAGGAAGCATTATAATATTGCTCCTCTCACAAACCCCAAAGATAATGGGTATTTTGTCTGTATGTCCACACTGCATCAGCACTTGCAGCTGCATTCTTTACTGTTCTTAATATTAAAGCACACTCATTTTACAGATGTTGACAAAGTTCTTAAAAATACTCTGCTGTCACAGTGCAAAAAGCAGGAGTCTACAAAGGCAGTTTCACAGCCCCTTTCAGGTTCAGTGTGATATGCACAGCACAAAAGAAGACTAAATTCAAGACATCAAAAGAGAGCGATTTGATAGATGAATGGTAGAAATTCTAAAAATGCTGTGCTCAACTGACAAAAATGAGTGATTCAGGAAGTTGCATGCAGATATAAGTTTTGGTCTCACTCATACTCTTGGTTTGGTCTTTGCGAAAGCGATCACAAATTTCTACGTAAATTTTGCGGCCTTTTTTTCTGCTTGTTTTTTTTTCTGGTCTCTTGACTGTAAAGTAAACACTCAAATTACCAGAGTTCAAATCAAATGATGTTTTCTGTTATTAATTCCAGTTCCACAATGTATTAAAATGTGCTGCCATAATGAAAACAAAGAAAACTAAGGGATTACCTCACCTCCTATTGCTTGCAACAGTTTAGATAATATGTTTATACCCCAGTCTCTCTTTATTTTAGGACATATACTGCTGTCATGGAATTTTCTGTCTTGATCCAGATTTCTCTTTTTACATTCTCTAAATTAGTATTCATATCTACAATGTGAAAACATCACACAGTGACACAGCAGTTTACTGAAGGTGGAATTAAAAACATCCTTGTCTCAACTGTGAAGATCCTACCAGACCAGGAACGCTTCTCCCCACTTCTCCCAAAGTTTCCTGGGACTATCAAGAAGAATGTAGATTATAACTAAAACCACTCAATACAACCAGATGGGACTTGATTGTCAATAAGGATATTGGGAAATATTTTTTCTCCTGGTAGAGATTTACATAGTCCACTTAGCAACAGAAGCTGCAAAGACCTGCTGACAACATCTTCCCATTCATCACTGATCCAGTAGACTTGAATCAGTAAAATAAATGTGAAGGTCAGAAAAAGCCTATTAAGGCATTAAGACTGGATAGCCTTTACAAAATCTCTCACATCTTTACTAAGTCTTAAAATTGCTGATGAAGCTGCTAATTATCCTCCACACCAAACTCGCCAGTGTATGAGATTAACTTTAGCAACAGAATTCTAACAGTACCTATCTTTGCTTCTCCCACACTAGATATTAGTGGCATACCAAGTGTTTTAGAAAATACTTAGGATCACCTGCTGGTGAGAAAAACTGCTTTTTCCAAGTTAGCAAGAATGGCCACCAAAGATCTGCAGACTGACAGCTCCTAACTGAAAAAAACTCAAAATCAAGCAAACAAATCCAAAAACCCAAACCCTGCAACACCAAAAAGCCCAACAAACCACAGAAACTCTCTGTAGCAAGGCATTCCTGAAAACTTCTTTTATTCTTTTTATTTTCAGTGGCTGCAGAGACCTTCATAGGACTCTTTGCAACCATATCCACATTAACGATTATAGGAAAGAGCTGCAACTCAATCTTGCAAATCATAGAAGAATTAGGTTTTTCTCCCTACAGGAATGACCAATACTAAGTGGCTTCCAAGTGTCACTGTCCATATTGATAAAATGGAGACAGCCATTACTTTCAACATGGTTGAAAAATTTGATACAGAAGGATCATGAAGAGAAACAATGAGTTTCTATGCTCACAAAAACACTAAAAGCACTGATTAAACTGACACTAACATCATAATAAAGATAAAGGCTTCAAAAGAATGAGAAAAAGAAAACCAAAACAAACCAACCAACTAACCAAAACAACTCCCATGCAGCAATACTGTTTCTCAATGTTTAGAGCCATGGCAGAAGTTACAAAGGTGATGGACATTCTACTTAAGAAGAGTTTAAGCAACTCTTAAATAATTTTTTGATGTCCAGTTGTAAATAATGTCCTTTCCAATTATTGCAGTTGATGCTGCAATGCCAGACTGCTATTTGTGGGAAGCATAAGGATAAGGAGCTCATTTACAGAGAAACTGAAGCCAGAGGACAAGAGGATAAAATATTTAATCTTTCCCCAAAACCCTAATCTTATCCTTCTCACAAAGGGGAAGAAGGAATAAATAAATTTAAAAAAAAACCCAGACAGAAAGAAAGAAGAGTACTATTTAAAAGTTAAAAAAGGAAGATAATAAATTCATTTATAGGTAACTTTGAAATTTTTGAAACTGTTCATCAACTACTGCAAGATTACGAGAGCACGAATTGCAAAGAAAACCATATCTACACAAGCTAAAGAGAGGGCACAGAATCAGAGAATGCTTAGGGTTGGAATGGACCTTAAAGATCATCTAGTCCCAACACCCCAGACCCCTGCCATGGGCCAGGTTGCACAAGGTCTTAAATAAAAACCGTACAGAGAAATCATAATTATTCAGCCTTAATGCTGTGTTTTGACTCTGTTCTATAAATATGGAACAATGAAAACAAAGAGATACACAAATCTATTACACTTTATAAAACAGAGAAATAAGACCTGTAGAGCTGTTGTAATTTTCCCTAAACCCAAGAGAATTTGCAAGGCCATAGACTTTAAAACTGTAATGTAGTCCTTCAAATAGGACTGGATTTTTAGCTAACAGGTAATAGGATCCTATTTGCATTTTTTGGTTGCACACGCATACAAAAATTTAAGCTTTAAAATGGCAATTTTACAGGCAAATTTTCTTCTCACCATTCTTCTCACACAGACTTGGTCACTGATATTAAGAGCTACATTAATCATTCTTAATTTCACTTCCCAAGAGCAGCTGCCCTCATGGTGCAATCCACTAAAACAGCTCTTGACCTATTTGTTCCCACCATCTTCCCTGATGTTTGCTGCTGTAACAGCTCACCTGGGACAACATATTTTATTTTCCACAAGATCTAATCACGAAACTTCACAGCTGTTACAAGACTACTGCAGAGTAGTATGCTTAATCACAAAAGAAACCCCTCAGTATCTCACACATAGAAAAAGCAAAACCAGGTTGTGTTTTAGATTATTTCTGCTGAACCTGACATGAATGACATTTAAAAACAAAAGCAGTTTCAATATCGTGCAAGGAAGACTTTAACAGAACAGTACTCAAGTTCTACATAGTGTATGGATTTTAAAAATCATTCTTTCCTCACTGAGTAAGACAATGAAGAAGTTGAAGGTACATTTTAAATGAACCTTCAAAAACAGGATTACTCTTTGAAAAATAAATGACTATGGAAGGATAATAAAATATACTTCAGAACATGAATCTACAGAACTGCAATTTTTCATAATTTAAATGCAAGGATATGGAAGGGGCAATGAAGGAAACACACAATCATATAATGGTTTAGTGAAAACAAATCCTGCTATATATATAAAGCTAACTCTGCTCCCACTAGTCATATTTAGCCTAATGTCCAAACCTAAATATAATAATAATAAATTGAAATACTGTACAGGTCTGTTCTAGGAGAACCCCATTACCTTACATTAAAAAACAAGTCTGTTTTAATGCAAGATTAAATATGACTAGCTTGCTAACAATTTTACAAAGCACCAATACAGAACATAAACAACACATGAACATTTTAACAATGACTAGATGACATTCACCTCTCTGTGCTGTGTAATGCAACAACACATTCATATACATAGTGCCTTTACCTGGAAGACCTTGAATGTTTCTGGAGTGCAAGATAGATATTAAAAACACCAATATGACTGACTTAGATGTAAATAAGAAAATTTACCATTCTGCCCAAAAGTGTGGAAAAAACCAAGTGCATTGTGGTAAGATGCTGTCCCTACCCCTTTATCAGAAATATGACTATAATCCTTTTAGCAACTGCTAAAGGAAAAAGCACTAGTACAACACCCTTACAATTATATAAAAGTTTAAGAAAGGAACAGAAAAATATTACTGTAAACAAAGTGCAATGTACTGTAAGTAGAAAAAGAAAATAAAATCAAGGTATGTTATCCGGTTGAAAAAAATCATCAATATGCTTTTCAATCAGTATTCTAGCAATTTCAGATTAAACCCCTGCGTGCAAGTACACTTAAACAGTCAAATCACATCATGGGGAAAAAAAATTTCTTCTCCCTACATATATACACAATTCTGAATACAAAGGGGATAATCTTTAAGGTCCCTCCAACCCAAGCCTCTCTGTGATTCTGTGAAAACAAAGTTTTCCTTACTGGGCTATTGCACTTTACATACAGACACAATTAATGCACAGTTTCACAGTGGATTTGCAACCAAGAAAGATGTATTTTAGGAACACTTTATATTTTGTAAACTAGCACATATTTTTAAAAGCAACAGTTGATGTAATCGTAAAGCTTCTCTTTAACAAAACAATTTCTGTACTTCTCATGTGTGAGAAGGATCTCTAACTTTTGATAAGTTTAGTAAGTTTAGTTTGTTCCAGTAATCTGTTTTGATGAACAGGAAAACTAGTTCATTTTCTGAGACATATAGAGTCAATGGCAAGATACTAAAAAGGCTGGAAAAATAGGTAAAGTATGCTATATGAATTTAAAAAGGACTTATAATTGTCATGCCTAGCTGAAGTATCCATCCAGCATAAGACAATTCTCCAGTGGAAATACATCCTCCACGTATCACTTCCAATTTTGTAATTCTCCAAAAAGAAGTTTCTCCAGTGATTAAAGTATTTTCCATGCATTTCAAGGCTTCAGAAATATTTATTAAAATTCCTGACAAATCTTTTCACAGACTGTCAGCAAAAGGTATGTTTTCTTGCAAAGTCAGGTCTTAAGTATGTAAGAGTCCTCCTTTATGCAAGAGGACATTGAGGGGATGGTGTGGTAAGAACAAGAAAAAAATTAAATAATGGTAAGAACAAGAAAAAAATTAAATAACGTATTATACAAACCACCTAGTGTCAGCTACCAGGCCTTAGCCTGGTGGCATTTTTTCCTTTCTTTCTTTTTTCTTCAAATAACCCCAAAGAAAGAAAAACCACTTTGAGGTAGTTTCTCCCTTTGTATCAACTGATGTAGTTCAAACAGCAACAGTGAAGCTACAGAGATGTACACAAAGGAAGCTGCCCACCAACCCAGTGGTTCAAGTACTCTCTGCAAAATCATACTCTTCCAGCACTTAATGACAATAGTTGGTGACGAAGCACCATCAGAAAATCTAACATCTTTTAGATCTATTTATCTGTCCAGCTACCTTTTAAATAAGTACATGCAACAAAAATTTGACGTGATGTCAAACATTTCAATGTTTTAATGAACGTGTTTCATTCCACTTTTATCTTAAAAAAGTAAATCACACATAAAAACTGAGATCTCCTGATTTTGCAAAACTATCAGTGAGATAAAAATATGATCTTGCAGATTACTGGCCACTTCCCTGCATACATTCTTCTAAACTCTAAAATGTCAAGAAATTTCATGACCAGTAAAGCCATGTGAAAACAAGGATACTCTATCATTATGTGTAACATCATTGTAAATTTTTTCATTTTCAAAAATTTTTCAATTTTAAGCTGAAATCTCCACCCTAACCTGCTCATCATGTTCTTCCAAATACATGCCTCTGAAATGAGTAACACATCAGTAAGAAGCTAGAATTCAGGGAGAAAGTGTCCATCTTACTAGGTGAGCATGCAATTAAAAATACATTATAATCTAACTATAAATTATCTGCAGAACCTTGGTTTAATGAATGCTTCAAATTTGCACACAGTGATCTAGAGATGTTCTTTTAACACATGCACTTTTCAGGTGCTTTGGCCTGCTGAGAAAGGCAGGTAATGATGGTGGGGAAAGACAATATGCAGTATGGTTTAAAACCACTTTTCAAAATAACAACACATGAATGAAATTAGTTGAACTACATTTTCTGGTAGTAACAGAAGGCTTTTGCGCTAGAGGGAATATGGACAGCACAGCACCTGGTGACATTTCTTTGGTGGCTTGTCACCTCAAATGATGAGGACAGCATCCCCCACAAATTGTGTACCAAAAGGCAGAGGTGGGCCTAAGCTTTCTTTTTCTCCTACAGAATCTGCTGCTATTGCTATGTAAGCTTGACTTAAATAAGCATTAGTAGTAGTAGGAGTATTCTGGCAGGATTTCCAATTTTTCCTGACAAAAGAAAATGTCCACTTGTAACTGCTTATATTCCAGCAAAAGATTAAAATATTTTCTTTTAAGAAAAAAACCACTTCTGGCAGCAAGAAGTTGTTTCATTTGACAATTATTAAAGGTTTCAGAACAACAAAAATCTGAAAATTTCTATGAAAGAAAATTTGTAAAACTCTGTGGAAGAACTAGGCAAATTAAAGACATGGGCCATTGTAGCTGCATATTACAAAGTCTGAGACGAAGTCATGAGCTATATTAGCATTCAGAAAACAAACTTCTTTCCTATTGCTAGCAATAACCAGGGTGAACAATAAAATACTTCTAGTATTTTATTTATTTATTCACCCATGAAATACTTCTAGTGTTACTCATAAAAATGCGAACTTATTAAAAAATATTACATGGATAGTATGGCAATGATTTCTAAATAATTGTACTCACAAGACATGAATAGCTATAATGAAGAATTTGTGCAAATTAGTTTTCAGATTTCTCTAACAGAAACAAAACTCAAAGACTCCTTATGGCAGAAAAAAAAAGGTTTTAAAAGGAAAACTTGATATAATTTAGAAAATACCAGAAAGAACCAGACATCTTTCAATATTCTAATAATTTATACTGCATTGAATAACATGGAACTTACTTAAACATGATCTTTTCCCAGCTGTGCTTGCACCTCCTGAACACAAATTTCCTCCTCGATGGACCAGCTCAAGTTCCAAGTTTGTTCTGTAAGAAAAACATAACAGTATTGAATGGAACAATATTATTCAAGCTTCTACAGACACAAATGAGTCATGACAAACTCCCAGCATATGCTAATTAAAGGAATACTGTGAACTAATCTTTAGTGTGAAATACTGCCAAAATACACCTCAGAACAAAACAAACTTTATCAAGATATTGTCACATACGATTTTAAGTACTATATTAACATAGTACTGTACTGAGTTGTGAGAGAAGAATTTAAAAAATGTTAATTCAGAGGCTTTCTTCTGTATGCACACAGAGCTCAATAATAAGGGAATTTATGTGCAAATCTGAAAAGACAATACACAGATCGGCTAACTTCCAGTCAATCATATACATCTAAAAAGTGTTCTCTTTATTGGCAGGGCTTTTGTTTCACTTTAAACAATCAGAGAGTACAATGCGTATGGCATCAACTAAATATGAATACAGTCTAAATTATAATTAAAGCACTGCCCTTTATACATAAGTTAGTTAATAAAAGCCTTGGAGGTTAATTCTGAATGAAATGCTATTCACTGAAGCTCATTAGTATGAAACAGGAATTGTGTCACTAAATCTCTGTATGTCACACAGATGCTTTCTTTCTTAGTATTATTGTAATCTGACACTTAGGCATCAATTGTTTAGGCCAAATTCAATAATTTTGTTTAATTTTGGAATTGGATGTTTCTGTACTGCATTATCTTTTACTCTCAAGATTTGGAGCAAACAATTTACGTTATACTTTCTGAGAGTCTGTTTCAGTAAGTCAACATACATTTTTAAATTAAAATAGAGGAATATAATTCTACTATTCTGAAGTGTTGTTTTGCTAATTCAATTCAAACTGCAAATCTAATTCTAAACATATTTTGTCCTTTAATGAAAAATGAAACAATTTTAGGTTTGATATAATGTGACTGAATCCATGCTAAAATCTGTTCTAGACTTTTAGGCACATAATGTATCCAAGCTAAGAACAGC
>VZTD01000211.1:831857-904352 GCA_013397725.1 Rhagologus leucostigma
CCCCCCCCCCCTACATTTAAGAAGAAACTACAGAATGACTTTTATTCAAAACAAATTATTTTTAAGAATTTCAGCTTCATCAACTTGAAAGAATAATACATTTTGATATGCAGTGTTAAGATATTTTCCTATGTTTTTAAAATAGCAACATTTCTGAATATTCCTATCCCTAAGTTTGCAGCTTATGCCATCCATTTCTGAAGGAATGCTTTAATCCTCTCTACTCAGAAAAGGCAATTTAACATTGATAATGTGCCTGCTCAGAGCTCCATCTGGTTGCTGCTGATAAGGGCCTCTGTGTGACAGGGGAATTTTCCACTCTTCAGGCGATTTGCAGTGCTCACTGAACTTCTGAAAATCTACCAGCAAGGAAGCAGGAACAGGGATTTCTTATTACTGGACAAAATAACAACTGTAGATCAGCATGTGCTAGTTCATCATGGGAATATGAAGGAGATCAGTATGGTTTATTTCTACAAACCTTCTGATAACTAATTTGTAGAACAAAATCAATGACAGTCTTCCATTAAAATCCAGATGAGTAAGATTTCAATCAAAAAGACTACCTGAATGTTTAAGAATAATTTTCTAGACCTACAATTTTAAATTTGCCTTTCACCAAGATGTACGTGCCATTTCACAAAACAAACCCCAAAGACAATTCTGGAAAATACCTCTTGCTGGTACATATGAGGTGTCACATAGTATTTTTACCATAAGGAATGTAAGAAAAGTTATTTCTGTAAACATATACTCTGTTCACATATATGATACCAACTCTCACCTCCCACACTTCTTCATTGTCCTCAGCTCCTCAAAGGCAGCACCTTACAGCTCAGCTTTCTTGGAAATGTAAGTATTAACCCTTTCCTTCAACACGTCTCTTTCAAAACATACCTGTACCTTGGCATAGAAATGCACAGCAGAGAAAGCATCTTCTGTGAAAATGAACACTTATCCTTCATAAAATATCCTACATCAGGTACAGACCTCAATCATTTTTGAAGGAGACCAGTCTATCTCCTCCCTAATTGGAGCTCCCTTCTGCCTTGAGGATCTGAGTACCCTCTCCCCTTTACCGAAGAAAAGTAATGAAGAAAAATTGGGGGCATCTGATAGAAGCGTGGAACACAGAGTGGTCTCTGAAAGAATCCTTTGCTATCTCAGACTCCTCAGCATAAATGAAAGAGAATGAGAAAGAAAATCTATATGAGTGTCTTCTTCTTCCTATCTAGAAATCTTAGCGTCATTCATTGGAGCAAAAAAATTTGTAGAACACTCCCTTTATCTTCCTCACTCACAGAAAAAACCCTGAGAAAATGGATTTTGCTCAGCTGTCCAGACTCCTGATTAAAAATAGACCTATGTCATCCCTTCTTGTGGGCTTTTATTAAAGGAACATATTGGGGGTGGGAAGGGTGATTTCATATTTCTCAGAATTCATACCAGGACAGAGCAGGGGGAAGTAAAAATGCAATGTCCTTTCCAGAAAGGGAATATATTTGGATGGACTTGTTCTTCCTACGGGGACAGAAGAAGCATGCTAAGCAGTATAATTTTTCTCACTTCAATTTACAAACACAACACATATATGGAAAAACCCCAGATATTGAGACACAGACTGAGAAGGAAAGAACACATGGCTCTTATATTAGTCTATACATAGCTGACAGAAAAACCAAAAGGTTTGTTTGCATAGCCAACAAAAGCACGAAACCTACTGCTATGCAATACAGAAACAGTCCTCCCAAGATATCACCACAAATGACAGTCTTCAATGCTATGAATGTGGAACTATTAAAATTAAAGCTAGGCACACGTGATTTGGGAATGACACACTACACTAATCCCATAAATGTCACCAAAGACCAGGAGGAATGCATATGAAAAGGGTACAAATTTAACAAGATACGAGTGTTGCAAAAGCAGGAGGTAGCCAAGGAGCTGCTCTTCCAGCTGTGCATGCAAATCAGGACGCCAAGACCCAGAACACCTCTTTTGCTAGGAGAACAGACAGCGGCTAGCCCTCCCACTAGGTAGTACAGAGTTCTTTCGTAATTTCTTTTCTCTGCTACCAGTGACATATTGCCTGGGTAAGCAAAAATGAAGAAAAGCAAGTTCCTTTTTTCCTGAAGAAGAAAGAATAACCTGCAGCAACTGGATACGTATCGTTTCACCGGTAACATTCTCATTCCAGCATGCAGTAATCCACTTCAAAGCTGGCATTCAGCTGTAAACTAGCATCTTTTAGGACAGGAGATGATGTCATTTTCTGACTGAAGATGAAACATGACTTTTAAGAAGATTAAGAGTGTTTAATTCACATGCAAATATATGCAGTTAATAAAAACATCATTGCATTCAAATGCTCATCCAAACTGGGGTTAAATACCAGGAAAAACTGTGTAACAGCCGTAGATGGTCTGACCAAAAACAACTAAATGCTTCAGAACACCTGGAACTAGAAGTGCTCAAAGGTTACTGGTTGGTAAGGAACACAAGGGTATCATTACCTCAAAAACAACTGGATGGAAATAAGGAAGAAACAGGTCGAATGACAGGAATAACTTACAGAAAGTAAATTACTTCAGTATGTAATTTTAATTGTGGATAGTCCGTTGTTTACTTAAAATTAAACATATAATAAAATCATACAAAGAAAACTCTTTCAGTTTGCAAGATTACCAGCTGATTTACGTACTTCCATAAATATGAACTGTAAAGTTATATTAAAATGTCTATTTAGAAGTTTTTTAACCTATAGTTCTGATGCAATTATCAAGTAGTAGAAGCATGTAAATCTGAATTGCTGCACTGAAACGCAAGAGAAGTTCACCACCTTGAAGCTGATCTGCCAAGTTCCCTCATAAGTGATCCTATAAGTTATAGTAACAATGCAGAAGCTGGATCCAACACCTGAAATTCTTAAGTCATGGATAAATGGAAAATTGCTGACACCAGTCTAAGCCTAAGAGGAAGAGGCCACAAGGAGTACAAGCAACATATCCTAATCTTAGTGCTCAACCACGATTTCTCTCTCCAGCAGTGCAAGTAGCAATGAAATGCTGTTCTGGTTTGAGGTATTTTTTAACTCTTTGAATGAAAACAGATCTTGGGCTCTGAGTGTAAATATAAAAGTAATATATAGATACATTTGAAGTATCTTTAGCTAGCATTTTTAAAATTATGTAACACTGCACCAAGAAACGTATTTCAACACCATTTTTGTAGCTTAAATGGCATGTCAAGTTATGGTTAAAAGTAATCATACTTTTATATGTGAAATATTAATTTTGAGTCCTTTGTATTTTTGAAAGGGTATTACATTGTATTGATCAAACATGTAATTGCTAAAAAGCTCAACATTACTTATCCTCGTATAGCATATACCACTTAAAAATATAGAATAATCCTTTAACTTCCTATGTATAAAATTTCATAGCTCTTCTTTATCAGTTAAAGTACTTCGAAAGAATACAAATAGTATTTATTTTAATAGAATTATATAATAATCTAAGTTGGAAAAGAATTCTGGAAATTAGATGGTCTAACATTCTGTGAAAAGGAGAACCTTAAATTTGATTACCCAGAGTCCTGCTGAGCCAAGCCTTGAATATTTCCACTGCTTATATACTAAAGACACTCAGCAATCAGTTTATGAAACTGTAATAAAAAAATGCTACTCAATGGCACCACTTCTATGCTTGCAGTTTCTCTGCAGTCAGTATCTTCCCTGCAGGCCTCAGTAAGTCAGAGTTTAGAAAATTATTTGCTAAATGAGTATTTCAACTTCTTATGGGAAAACCTTGTATTACAGTAACTCTGAACAGATTAACCATTCAGAGTACCTTAATATTAATGGTATAGATGGAAGGAGGGACTGATTTCCTTGGAGACCGTATATGACACTGACAGGTCTAAAACTACAATCAAATATCACAAAGAAAATGCTGCTGGTTTCAACAATTTTTCAGAAGTCTAAAGGCTACATGAAGAGAAATTCCTGGTTGCTGATGTGAAAAAAACCTCCTTCTGTGATCCTCATTTAAGTAAATAAAACTAATGTCTGGCATAGAGATTAGAAACACCTTGTGATTTAAAAACTACCAATACGGCAGTGATACAGAAAAAATCTCATTCTGCCGAAGAGAGATAAGAGTGGATTTGACAATTTGGCAAAGCAAAGTAAAATAAGAAACGCAACATAAAGTTTTGCTATATGGAAAGCAAAACCTTGAATTAAGAAGAAAAATAAACAAGCATACGACACAGTGTTCTCCAGGTTTTGTGCCACTGCTGCACATAATAAAAATTAACTGAGACGCACATCTTTTCATCTTGCATAATGCCTGTATGTGAAAATCAGAAAATGTAACTTTGATGTACTGAGTATTCAAAAAGTCCTTTTTGGGGAGGATGAAATATTTTTTAATGCTTTTTTTTAAAGAAGAAAGCTATCTAGTGATTAATACCATTAGTGAGAAAAATAAAAAAAATATAAAAACAAAAAACATACCCACCTGGCTACAGAATACATGAACAGGAAATCATTGTCAGGTGATCCAGGAGTCTTACTATAATCTGTGTACTTCTTCTGTGTGGTACTTTTTATATCTTTCATTACAGATTCCATTTCTTTACTGAGGTTAGTTTCAGACTATGAACAAAGACACAAAAAAATATTAGTTAATTTTACCTGAAGAAATGCAGTAGCTGATTGTAAAGCATATCACTTTCATATTTGTAAAAAACATTTGCAGATTATGAAAAAATATGCATTAAAAGTCAGTATTCTGTCTCACAGAAGTGTCAGAATATTTTGGAACGTTATTCTGATTTGTTCTGAATGTGAAAACATAACTGTTTTGTCCATCTCCTAAGAATCTCAGTGTGCGCTATTTTAAAGTATATTTGCGCTTTACAAGTACACAAAAACACAAAGCATCTCCATCAAGACTGGAAGGTAACAAAATTTAATATAATTTATCTTGTCATTCAGAGGACCTCATGAAACATTGTAACACATGAGCATCTGCAAACTGCTCTTTGTGTAAAACAAACAGTCCATACCTTATGAAGTTCTTAACAGACATTGTTTAATTAGCTTCCAGTTACAAGAATATTGTTGGTTTTTAATTGCATGGAAATTATGAATATATTTTATATTACATGACTTTGGTCTATGTAAATTACTATGGAGAAAACTGAAAATGTATTCAATAAAAAAATTATATCAGTCACATTTTGTCACAGCTTTCGACTGTTTATTTTTAGTAGGTAATGCAGTAAATGCTCTAAATATTTAAAATTTCTTGATAAGAAAACAATAGTATGTTGTCTTCCATATCAGAAGAAAATGAACTTTCCCAGGTTGCCAGGTTTCTAAGAGATCACAAATGCAATATAATGTAAAAACTGAAAGGTAGAGGCAAATTAACAAGGATCTTTCTGCCTTACACTGATGCTTACTGGGAAAGTTCCCAGCTGTTCTTGAAGATCTTCCACCTCTTGCACAAGATCTTGCATACACTTGTTACTATGACTTTGCCAAACGCTTCTTTCCATGTTGTTTCCAGGGTAACAAGGAAGAACACTGTTGGCAAACTGCCTACACAGGGGACAGGTAAATTCTCCTTTGTCCACTGAAAAACCCTGGAGGACTTGGTCATTCTAAAAGAAAATAAAGAAGATGTAGCTGAAATTTGCAAACGATTGTAGTTTTTTTAGTTTGATATTTCAGGTGTACAGGCTAAAAAAACTGAGCCAAAAACCTAAAACTGTAAAGAAAGAGTAATTAGAATAGTTCCCCCTTTTACTGACAAAGGTCTTAGCTACTAGAAACTGTCTTATAATCCTCCAACTCAACTAATTTTCCTGATTTTTAAGTACTCTCCATTATCAACAATATCCCCATAATAAAGTAGAAAGACTTCAGTGGAGTATTTCCAGCATTTCATGCATGTTGTCTCTTTCTGACAATTCCCATAAAGTTTGAGACTCCAAGTACAGCTGAAAAAAAACTAATCAAGCAGCCATTGGCAAGAGGCATGAGAAGAATGCTGATTATTTCTTTTATCACATGAAGGATCAAAAAATGGACACAGAAGTACATATTTGGGAAATGAGGATGTGTCCTCAGTATTCTTCTTAACTGGCAAGCAACCTTGCTTCAGCTTCATGAATTGCCTTCATGATTTCCCATGTTGGTATCTGACTGTATTATGTAAAAATAAATGTTTTATCCAGATGAACACAGGTCTATAAAACTATTTCAGTACTAAAAATGGTAGTAAATAGTCAAAATTATTATGCGCTCATCTAGGTACTACTAAAACGTGCTAGGATCTGAAGTTCACTTCAGTAATCTAGAAATCTTCAACAATACAATTACATGGAATAACAGTTTTAATAGAGAATCCACCAGAAAAATGACTTCAGAATTTAATGATACAAAACATTACTTTTCCAAAATTCTGTAAAATGAGACTCTACCATGAAAGTCCAGATTTTGCTGCTATACTACTTCATATAATTTTTATATTAGTTCATATTTATCTTGATGACACAATTACTGCTGCAAGCAAATTTAAATTAATACGGAAAAGAACAATTAATCATGGGATCCATGAAAGGTTGCACACCTAGTTTATTTAGAGGTTAAGTTTGACAGTATGAGCAATGCTGATTCTAAAAATACAAGGAATTGCTCACAGGTTTTCTCTAAATGGGAAGAAATCAAAAATCACACCCCCTCCACCCCACAAAAACAAACAAACAAACAAAAACCACAAGCTCCCCCCAACCACACAAACAAAAAGAAACCCCACCAAAAAAGTCACCAAACCAAAAACCTCTAGATATATCCTATAAAATAATCTTGAACAAAAATGCTGGTTCATATAAAACAAGAAGTCATTGCTTAGTCTTTATTTGCACTGGTAAATTTTGTAAAGTATTTTTTCTGATATATCAGAATAACTGAAAACAAAGTAATTTTGCTAATAATGTCAAAATGCAGTAAGAGATTAAGTTATTAAGTTCTTGAAACATAATAAAACCATTCTGTACATTCATACAAAACATCTGATTGATCTGATTTGAACAGCATAAATCTAAGTGATTTCAGTAAGAGCAGTTCAGATCCAAATAAACAAACATGATCTTCAGTTTTACTTACCCGTAAGGATTCCATGTAAGATTTGTGACAATCTATGTGTAAAGTGTGACCACAAGTTTGTACATAAACACCTCCTTCCCAGCCTATTGACACTGCTTGTAGGCAGGAACTCTAAAACAAAGCAAAAACAGTAAGAAAAAACAACAATGGTTATATATAAAGCTATAAAGTATTTACCAAAACTTCAAGATTTACAAGATACACGGATTTTTATTTGCATGCTATCTAATTAAAAGATATCCTGAGGAAATAAAGAAAAAATCCATTTTATAAAGTGTTTATTTCTGCTGACATGGCTGCCATTATGCTATTCTTTCCAACAAAGAGCCAAACAGTTAAATTAAACTTCTGCAGTTCTTATCACTTAAGATAGTAACTTCTTTAAAGAACCTCTTGTATTATAGCATGAAGGTGGGTCTAACTCCAGCAACTGTTCCAAGAGCAGAAGTTATCCATTTACTAGGGCAATATACTGTCCCAATAAATTTCATTGTTTTGTAGATAACCAAAATAACAATATCACAGTTATATAATTAAACCCCAATCTGTAATTAAAATTTAGTGTAAACAGTTAAGGGGTTTTATGGAGTTTTTGAACAGCATCGTATGTATCTTATCATAATCGGAAAAGAGAACAAATACTTGTTTAGTGAGCTCAGTTTTACACTAGGTTTGTTCTGAAAACATTGGCCTTATTTGAAGACTGCACTTACAGCCCACGAGTCCAAAAAAGTTACCCCAATGGTATCTTTTTTTCAGAAAATAATGACCTGAAGAAACAATCACCTCTGTCACACTTATCAGGAATTCTAGAAAATTCTCTTGCAGAGTATCTAACTATAGTCAGTCTAAGTATTAAATCTCCATTTCTCAAGTTTCATACACAGACTGAAATGTACATTCTGGTTATACATTTAAAGAACAGAGAAAGATTCATGGCTACCAGAATCAGGAAACGATTTTTAGTGTAGACTCACCCTAAAATGGTCTTAAGGTATGACGTAAAGTTAGGGTTCCATGAATAACTCTGCTACTTGCATTTTCTGAGGGTATCCTAGCATCTTTTTTTTTTTTCTGCATATGAGCAGGAAATCAAAACAAAATTACAAATTTTATCTATTGGACATGCTCCTGTTTACCATGGCTCAACCTGTCATTCATAATATGCAGTGAGCCTCTCAGGCCATAATATAAGAAAGACTTTCTCCTGCTGCTTCCTGCATGATTTAGTACACTGCAGTATTAATAAGGTTGTATGATAAATCTGGCTAAGCCCTGCAGGACCCATGTTTCATCCAGAAAATCATTATTTACTGCATGTATCTAATGAGGCTACTGAGTAGCAGTTGCAAAAAGAAGGAAAAAAACCCCAAACAACAAAACAGCCCCAAACTCTTAGCCAGAAGGGCTTTACTCTTTCACTCTTGAGCTCAGAAATAAAGGAGATTCCAAAGCAAGCCATAGGCTTGGGATGGAGCACACCAGTATCAAGCTATTGGTTACAGAGTACTGTGTGACCCTGAAAACTGTTGCATCAGTTCAGTACATGAAATTTTATATCCTAATCCTTAGTCATACCTCTCCATATTAAAAATAATCACTTTCAGTGATTTTTTCCTTTAATGGGACAGAACTCTACTCCCTGACAGAAAGCATCAAATTCCAGGTAAGAAAGTGCAAAAAGGAATCTCTGTGGAAAGAAGTGATCTGGTTTGCCCAACCTCTATGCAGCATGTAGCTTCTGAATGGCATTTTTTGTTGATTTCTTTTCTTCTAGAAGAATAAGCTAGATCATATTTCATAACTTAAAATTTTTACATCTATGTGAAATTATTCACTTGCATCCCAAAATCTGTTAGAGGAAGGACACTTGTTGGAGAGGATACAGTTGATAAACAAAGGGACTTCTTATTGCTTAGCTCAGCTGAACAAGACACTCAAGATACTAGCAGATGTTTCCATTTTTATGTCAAAAGCAATTTAAGGATTAGTTCTTTCATGCACAAACTTTTTTTTAGCACAGTAGTGACCTGAAAACATGCAAGCAAGAATAGCTAATTCAACTAATGTTTGAATCAGGACTGGAATTTTTGAAAGCAGGATGCATTTGCTCACTGTATTATGGTAAATGTTAGACTAATCTGCTGATAGTGTTACTGCACAGAAAGGGAAATATACACTTCAGTAAGATCAAGTTTTTGGTAACATTTCGCTTGGAACTCCTTCCACCTATAGTATGCAAACATGTAAAAGTAAAGCTCTGCTTCAGCATTACTTCAGTGTTTTTTATCACTTCAGCAGAAAAAAATATTAATTAGCTATCTGAAACACTAAACCAGTATCATCAATGTCAAAAGAAGAAAAGCTTGTCCTCAGATTCCTTCTCAGCTAAAAAATCCTTTGTTAAAAAATAATTTTTTGCTTAGGTCTTTAAGAGTTTCACTTTCTAGCAAGGAAATGCATATTTGCCTTAGAATAAGATGCTTTCTGAAAAGATTGACCGATAAAAATCTGACCAATTTTTAAGACTCTATCAAAACAGTTATGAATTTTACTCTACATTAATCTACATAAGCAAGCTCGGCTGCAGTTGGCAAATTTTAGTTATCTGTGGATGTCATTATGAAAAGGCTAGCAACTGTGATAGAATAAAAATTGCCAGTTTTTCCACTTTAAAGCTAATATTTAAGCTTCTAAAGGCTCATTGTTTAGTTAGATATGCTGAAAAGCTGGCATCTTACCTAGGACTAGTCTATAGAAGCTAATTTAGGGTCACAGGTTCCATATTATTCTCCCTGAGAATGATTTGTCAGAACAGTTGTGTATTATCTTACATAGCTCTTTTAGGCACTAGTAAGGGAAGTCAAATGCAGCACTTCCACAAAGGTCTACAATTGAACATGTTCTGCTAAGCAACAAGAATTGGCTCTCAAAATTAAGGGTGAAAAGCTGTAATTTGGCTTTGTGAAGTGATGTAAAACTCTGTTTGGAACAGCTAACAGAACTGCAAAGCAGGCATTTACTGCCAATTAATGTAAAATTGAACTTCAGATGTTATGCAGAGTTGAGGATTCAGCAGAAGACAGTGCATTCTACTGGTTTCTCCTTCCCATCCACTCATACTTCCCTTCTCTGTAGTGGCTCAGAAAACTGTTACAGATTAAAACAACCCTTTCCACCTACTTTGTGCTGCCAAAATACTTTTACCTGATTAAGAGCAATTCCTTGACTGGGTTCTCTGAATGGCTACAAGAGAACTGGTGCTTGCTTAGACAGCAAACCCACACTTCAATTGTGTGGTCACACTGGATTGTGAAATACCTTCTTCTAGAGAATATCTCTGCAGATATTTAATGACTATGTAGCCTGTAGATATACTAGAAGCCTATTGCCAAAAATATAACTCGGGAAAGCCAGACACTATTTAAAAATAAGGACCCTATCAAATGTAAACCCTTCAGAATGACTGCAACATGAAAAAGCGTTCACTAAATGTAGAAATGAAATTAGGAGAAAATTCTAAGTTGTAATTTCATTTATATTTTCACACACAAATTTTTCTTAAGTGGTAGTCTTGTTCACATGAAATCCTTACATCTTTGAAGTATCGCTGTAGAGTTGTCAGTCTCACGTCGTGCAGTGCGGCACAGGTATCCCAGGGATAGATCTGCTCCTCTTCAGTAGTTGGGAGTCTCTTTGGCTCAGTGCTATTGCGGCATTGCCCCAACACTGTGAAGAAAAGCAGCAATACGCAATGCAATGGCTAACAACTGGCTAAACAATTAAGAAAACAATCAGGCAATTTTGGTTTGTAACTATAATGTGCTTTGTTGACGTTAAAAAGTCAAAACTTACTGAAGAATCTAAATACTGAAAGTTGTGCTTTTGCACTTGTACACGAAATACATATGCACACACCCATAGCCACAAACACTCATATCTACACGCAGACACACTGATGGCTGTTTAATTTTCTTTTCCTTTCAGTACTGATTATTCCTGCAGGTCTGTAATGCACTGCTGCATGTGAAAAAGCTAATAGGAAGTAGAAGGGAATTAAACTGTTTCTTCTTTCCCCAAACATTTAAAAAGTCTCTTAATGTGTCTCATAGAGGATCATCCACAAAAAAAAGTAGGAAACTCTGTGGTTCCAGACTTCAGGAGACCCTACAGGATTTAGGAACACATGCTAAAAGCTGCAGAAACATGGCTTTTCCTACAAGCCACACATTCATACCTGAGGATGCTTGTAATAGTACAACTAGCCCTGTAGGTCTGTCTTCAGTAGACGGGCCACTTTGTCCACAAATAACACAATCATATATTGCCTCAGAAACATGTTGTTCGGAGGTAGCTACTTCCATGGCAATATCAGCATCTGGTGATTCTAAAAACAAGTAAGAAAATTTATATTAAACAGAAGTAAAGAAATCCAATTGCATTTGCATTGAGGTAGTCATGAAAAAACTACAAAATCATTTCTCTAGTTTGCATTGTCAGTTGCTTGAAACGAACCTTTCTGCTTCCAAGAAAGACACCTACAATGTTTTTCCATAGCCAAAATTACTCCCTGTGGAATTAAACAATTCATTCAAGTCTTATATTAAACTTGATCTCTTAAAAACTTCTATAAAACAGAGATATAACTTCTATTTCCTTAGATATTATACTGAAAACTTTGAGCATAGAGACATGAAGGGCAACAGATATGAATCTCTAGTAAAACCAGATTTGCTCATAGCTGTCTGAAACAATCATTAGAAGGAAAAAGTTAACCTAGACACCTTCGAAATAATTTTAAGATGCTTAGACATGGTGAATGAAATGTGCAACTAAAACAGAAAGTGTTTTTTTCAATATGAAACTTGGACAATCTTTAAGAATTTGGGGTGCATTAAGAAAGCAACCAGCTGCGATGCAGCAGATGTTTAGCTTAACATTTACTGTACACAAGATGTGTCAGAGATCTGTTTTCTTTATGGTCCACATTACTCCTTCCTAGGTGCACAGAAACATTCAAGGCTAAGGTTCAGCTCTGAAGTATCAAAGCCATTGCACTTGATATAGCTTCGATCACATGACAGTTGGTGGTGCTGATTTCAGGGCAAGCCATTTCATGTTACGTTACAATCAAAGGTAAGAACTCTTTATTGGCTTGAAAGAAAAGCATCTTAGGACTAAATGATCCACTCCTGACAGCTCAGGAACACATACAGTCAGCCTCTTGATCTAGAGTACGTGGGTTCTTTGTGTCTTTCCTAGAACGTAATTTTTCTGAAGGAAAACACTTCCTCCCTACCTTCAACCACATCCTTTATCTCTCTTATTAGGTAGGCTGAGGTACTGGATAGAGAATCCAAAAATGTTCAGTAGAGCAACAGTCCTCAAGCAGAATCGCTTTTAGGAGAACTGCTGCCTTCTGAAAGTCTACTACAGGTTTGGCGTGGGAGGCTGCTGCCATAAGGAGAGGCATGTTGGGTGCCAGGCAGAATATTTCTTTGCTGTAAAAAGCTCCATGCAATGCTCTTGTTCACAGGGCTGAATCAAAATTACACTGTTTTAGTAACTACTGATTTCCCAGCCAGTTATTGAGGGTCATATGAAAATGAACCCTGATCTTCACTGACGTGCAGTTGTTAATATTGTACACATGTCTATCACCATCTAGTGGTAGCCAGATGTACAATGAAAGAAAAAGCACAATGCATCAACTGCAAATGTCCAAAACATTCAGCAAACCTAGAAGCAAACTGTAGCACAGAAGGGAGGATGTAATCACTAAATGCTACTTTTCATATTTAACATCACCTCATAATTGTGTAATGCACACTCATGTACACCTATGTATCAAATATAAGAAATGACAAGGGCTAGAGTTTCAGCTTCCTTTTTTCTCTTTTTCTAAAATATTGTCAATATGACAGAAAACATGCATCCATTCAATATTTTTCAGAAGTGTAGAAAGAAAATACAGTGTATCAATCTGATTTGGAAAAATTCAATGGAAGTCATCAAAATCTGTCAATATTTAATTTACAAAATATCATTCATTCATTATAAACCGTGTATTTTTAACCTGAAGGAAAAAAACCTCCAGAACTTAGGATTTAAAGAGTGTTTAAAACCAGTTCAATACATGCAATTTATACTTTTATTGCCTATGGGGAACAGATACATAAAAATCAGGCTGATTTAATTTTAGAACTCAGTGATCAAGTGCATGCTTCCTTCACAACTACTTAGATGTGGATATAGCTAGGCTACTCTGGCAAACAATAAAATTTCAAGGAAGGTAAGCTACTAGCAGTAAGGAAGACTTCCTAATAAAATAATTTGCACCAGAACCAGTAAAAGAAAACAAAGGGATATTGGTTAGAAACTAAAATCTCAAATAAGTAAGCATACCAGAAAAACTGTAACCAAACAAAATCCCTCGCTTCTTTTTGAATGGACTCTGACAAACCTCAACTACTCACTTAAACTAGCTCCAAATATTTAACCCAACTGATTGCACAGAGACTCATCCTAATGATGTCAATATGTGTGGAGAAGGAGCCAGTGAAAAATACAAAGTAAGACACATGGTAGTGGTATCAGTCCACCATGTTTCTCTCATGGGATTTGTCCAGTGCTGTAGCACACCTCATCCCCTTACAGTGGGTTCCGGAACTTTTCTTTGTCCTTGTGAATTATTTCACAAATCTGAATAAATATGAACCTTAAAACACCAAAGGGGAATGAAAAAATTTAAATTGTGGCAGAAATCCTGGGAAGAGCCAAACCCTATAGTTCCCAAGAGTTTTTTAGAAGTTAATTATTTAGCTCTCTGTTTAGTTTTGTACCAATAGAAGTAGAGACACAAAGTTACAAAAACCTAGCACTTCCTACCTCCTAAGAAATTACTGATCAATCTGCTAAAATCTAGCACACTGATGTACTGTAGAACGATTTGCTACCTGAATTTCATTTCATTTCTACTCTCCAGAGCTAAGGATGCATTCCATTATTTCCCCTACCCAGCAAAACCCCAAAACCGAAAGGGCTTTGTAAACACAGTAAATATAGTTCACAATCTCCACTGACTGTAGTCAACATTTGTCCTGCTGTACACATTGTGTCAAAGCGGCCCCTTGGTATCAAAGCAACCATTAGTATGCTAATATTCTTTGCCCTGACCCAGCATACATATTCTCAGGAGATCAGTACCTAATTTATTTTTCTATCTGGGTTCAGAAGATTGAGTGTTAGGAAATATATGTCACCTTGCATTAAAACTCTGCGCTTCTTTTTAAGTCTAGCTAAGGAATGTTGCATGAAGGACAAAATGACATCCTGCTAAGACACACACCGTAAGAAAGACATAAAGATCATCTGCATATTTATCAGGATGCATTAAAAATGTTTAAAAATCACACCGGCCACTTCAGAGACAAGAAAACTACTGAAGAAATGAAAGATATCTTAATATTTGTAATTAACAACTTAATCAATTCACAGATTTTCAATACGATAAGTAGTTCAGCAGCTAGCCTGGAATGGATCATATTTTGTTTTTATAAAATTCAGATAGACAGACCTTTACAAGTATCACCATAATTTGTTAAAGGCTATTATTAACCTAGAACTGGGTGGTTTAGTTTTGTTCTTACCAAGTCCCTCCTGAAGGTTATGAAGGTTCAAAAATCCCTTGCACAGAGTTCCACATCTCAAGATAAACCATGGTCTCACCCTGAGGCAGTGCCCTCAAAGAGCTCAGAGGAGCTATAACCAGGAGCTGTAACCAGGAGCCAGGAAGGCCTCTGGAGCTGAAACTGACCCTACATTCTGAACTCTCTGGACAGTCTCCTCAGACATTTCAAGAGCTCTATCTGTTGTTCTTATAACACTTTTCTTAGTTTATTTTTCTTCCTTTTTTGTTTATCCTGCAGTCAAATAGCTAAAGACAGCACAGTGGATGCTGTTCTATCCTAGTTCATTAACATAACTGTTTCTAAATTTCACCTAATTACTTCCAGGCAAGCTTGAATGGCAATGCAGTTCTGCAGATGTCACAGAATATAAATAGAAAGTAACAGAGGCACAAATGGGAAGTGCTACATAATTGGATTTTTTTTCTACAGTAACTATGTGAAAGAAAATGCCAACCTTTATTTTCAGAATCTCAGATGAATTTGTGTATTTCAATCCAAATAAATAAATTCTACTGGTACAATGAGAGCCATTTAATATTGAATAATTAACATGTAATTAGGTAACTTCCTTTTAAGCCACGTTTCACTGCAGCATCCCAACAATCAAAGAGGAATACCAGGCATTAACAGTGCCTCTGTGCACTTTATTAAACACTTTAGAAACCATGACGTATATGGGTTTTAATAAAATAACTTTTAAACTTTGGCTATAGTCTCCATTATCCCTCTCTTCCTAGACACATTTATTTTCAGAGTATTTCCAATCTTCTACAAATGTCAATAGAAAGGCATTATGACGTTTTTAAGTGCCATACCCAAAACCAATTACAGTTCTCACATTTTACCATTGAATCACATCTACTTTTCATAGTTAAAGTTTTAATAGATGATTATGATGATGATGATATAAATTTGTGCAAATGACACCAACTGAAACAGTGACAAAACAAGAGAGCCGAGGCCTCATCATCCCTGCATTTTTGACAGTATTATTACTGTTACAAAAAAGTGAACAAAATTAAGAAATAAACCTACTGCTGAGCTTCAATTTACAATAAAAGTAACAGGTAACAGACTTTGCGTGAGAAGGGAATGAATTCTTACCGATTTTAGAATGAAAAGATTTTTTTATTTTCAAACAGCTATTTCACCACTGCTACGCTACAATTCAGCGTAAACCTATGGATTACATAACAGTAGTTTTAAATTGAATCACTTCAGAAAGACTAGTTTCAGAATTGTTACTGGGTCTTGTGCTTTAAAATTAGAGTAACAATAGTTTCTGCAACATTTTCAGTAATTTTCTGTAACATAGAGAGACTGAATTCACAGCTAAACAAACCACTTAGATTCAACAAACTGAGGAAAATATTCCTGGCAAAAATTAATCTAGATTTTAAAACAAACCCCATGCACTATAATGGTATACGAACTTACTTTCTGCGAGTTATTTTAATGCCAGTCAGAACATAAAAGCTAGGTAATGCTGGACTATAGTACTAATTCAGTGTATTTTCACAACGAAGTCAGAAAATGGAATGACAACATAGAAGACATTGAAAACGGTTAGTGAAAAGGCAGAGTAATTATTAACACAATGTCTGGAATTCTATTAAGTTGTTGCTAAATGTCTTTATGTAGAATAACTTTATGAAAACGCAGTTCATTAAGTTGATTCTATCTAGTGCTGTGCATGACCTGGTATAATTGACAACAAACACTACATTTTACTTTGAGGCACCTGAAGTTATTAATTCTTTAAATATTAAGAAGCAAGCAATTTAAATCTTGCATGCCCAAGAACTTTTTAATGCACAATCATAAACACAAAGACCAAGGTCTGCCTAGCTGAGAATTTAGTATTAATTAACTAAAAGCCAAGTGTTTCCAGTCCTTCACAAAAATAAATGCTGTGTAATTTACTGATTTAGCTACTATGATTCATCCAAAAATCAAAGCAGTTATATTAAACATAACTTATAAAACTTATGCATGGAAGTACTTATGCACATTTATGTATATATGCAAATTAGCTATATAGCTATTGACGAGCATATCTATATCCATATCTATATATATACATACATCTGATTTCATATAAAAACCCCATCATTTTCAAAGTTGCAATACGAAGAATTCAAAATACAAGTGACTGAAGAATCAAAGTTTCCCAGTTACTTTCAATTAGCCATGACTGTTTAAAAACTTAATTTTTAATAAGGAGAACTGCAAGGTTCTTCCTCCCTTCTTCCTTACTTCAACAAATACACTACAAAGAAATAGTTACCCATTTAACGAGGTTGACTTACAATACAAAGTTCACAGATAAAAATTAAGTGTACCGCGCACCAAACATAACACCATATATACAGGGATTAATTTCATAGAATCTTATAAAGTCTGGGTTGGACGGGATCTTAAAGATCATCAAGTGGGCAGGGACATCTTTCGCTAGATCAGGTTGCTCAGAGCCCCATCCAAGACTGCTGTATCCAAAACCTCAGTAAGTATAAATGAATAAATCTCAGCAAACTGAACTGAACTGAAGGGAATTTAACAATTTCAAAAGACAAACTTTTTCAGCAAATACAGTCATCAAAATATTTCTAACCAACGCTTAAACCCAAATCAAAACTTCATAGCACATGGTACTTGATGGAAGAGGGGGGGAAGATTCCCGCTTTTTCTTATCTTTCAGAACGGCTGATTTTTAATGAAGTGGCTCAAATGACAAAAATATTTTCCATTCCTTGGTTAAACACAAACTAATCAGGATTATGCACTTCCACACAGCAGAATCTGAAAGAACTCATCCTCAAGAAAAACAAGAACTAATTGTGCTGTAAAGCCAGAATTTGAAATAGAATACAATGTTATCACTTATAGCAACTGAGGTGATCTAAAAATTATGTTTTCCTTAGATCCATAAATATGTTTAAAAGGCAAAACTTTTACCTTACTAAAATTTGAGACTCTATAGAGAAATAATCTCAAATTTTATTATTACTGATTAAAGAAAACACAATCTTAAAAAGACAAACTAATTTGGGGACATTCTATATTAAAGGTAAATACTTTAAAACATATCACACATTTAATCATTTCATCTACTGTATATTAAGAAAAACTAGGAATAAATTTATGTCCTACAGATTTAATCTATTATTCAGCCATTATGTATTCAGTAATATCTGTCCTATAAAACAAAGTTAAGCTTCTTAAGAAGAATAAAGTTAACAAGTGGATACAAAAGTGGAATCTGAGGGGAGGGTTTCCTGTTTGGTTGTGGTAGTTGATGGTTGAGGGTTTTCTGTGTGTGTCTTTGCTTTTTAAACTGAGCAAAAACCTTAATACTAACATGTGGGAAAATACATAAGAGCAAGCAGTCAACAACACAAAAACTTACCAACATCCATGGCAGTTTCCATGAAGCTTTTCTGCCTTGAGGCAAATTCAGCCAACAATTTCTGTTGCCTTTCTCTAGCCTTCTGTCGTCTAGGTGAAAGAAAGGGTAAGAAGAAAAAATAAGCATACATAATGGAGCAAAAAAACCACTTTATAATGTCAAGCTGATTACAGTTACCACCTTAAACAGCATCATTCCAAATTAAGGTTAACATAAAGGAATCATTTTCAAGCTTAAAAAAGGAATCTCTTGCTTTAGAAGCGGAGATTTTTAAGAAATTAGTGTTACTTTCTTTTGAGTTTGAAAAAACAGAATAAAATCCTGTCCTAAAACACCCTTCAAAGGTGTTCACCAAAGGATCTTTTACCGATTAGGCCAGAACATCGCAAGAAAAGGAACCCAAGACCTTAGTCTTGAAACTTTTTCTATCTGTTATACATGGGAAGAAAAAGAGAGTGCAATGTCATTTGTACAAAAATGAGTACTCCTGTGAGAAACCAACATTTGCAAGTTAATAATAACAAGAATAATAAAAGCCTACCTCACTCCCTTTTGATATCAAGATTGATGGCAAGGGAAACAATTACGAATAATTTATTTTCCAGCTAAGGCTGCTCACAGTGGTTCCTTCTCCCCCAGTTCCACCCAAGATTCAGGCCACCACCAGCTTTTATACTGGGATTTAAAGTACCTTGAGACTGCATCCAGATTAAAAGCCCCTATCTCCCTGAAGCCAAGATGACTTCACTAACTTTTTCCTCATTGTTTGCCACAGCTCTGGATTTACAAATGGAAGACATTAGAGACTTATTCTTGTCTAGCCTTCTATTTAAACTGTATCAATGACCTGTACAAGGCTATATAACCAGCTACATAACTCCCTATATAAATATACACTGCAGTGGGTAGAGGAATATTGCTGGATGTAAAAAGATAAAGAAAATAGCCATTAATTAATTACTTTGACATGAGTTTACAAATGGAGGAAATGGGACAGTGAAAGTGGGAAAACCAACAAAAGCCCTACACCACAGCTGCTCACCACACAGAACACGTCCTCAGCTGAGGGGTTTACACAGCACCTCCCCACAGAGCTCCCTCTGTGCAGCTACAGAAGCTCTATCATAGCTACAAATTCTGTGCATCAGCATTTACAATGCATTTTTCCACTGCTCAGAGATGATTCAAATAACTAACACGGGCTTTGAAAACATCACTTGGTGTCTGATACCCTGATGGGTGAGTCCTTTAGTCTCAAGCACCATCTGATTATCAGTGTCCTGGCACAGGAACTGGCATGTACAGGCCCAAATCAGCTTGTATAGTGTAACCTGTCATCCTGAGGGGACCTATTTATAAGTCAAAGCTTCTAACTTGTTTTCTTAAAGGCATCTGAAAGACCCAAATATCTCTGCCCAGTTATCTGCTACATTTGTACAGCCACCATTTCTCAAAATGACTTCTATTTACAACATCAATAACATTCATTATTCTGAGGATCAGACCAGGGCATTCATTAGACTTGGTTTTATTTATTTCTCCCTGGAAATTTCTCAATAAACACCTTGGCTAAAAGCAGAGTGACTGTAAATAGATGCATTTAATAAGAAGACATAAACAAACTCTGACAGATTCAGTACAGCTCAGTAATTTTCCATGATGGCCCATGGGAATATGACACTGCAATTGAAAAAAAAGTACTGCAAGCAGCTCAAGCTCACTTCTAGTTCTGTATTTCAGTTTCTATGGCAACAATCCATTGCCTGAGTGATGCCATTATACACTGAAATAAGCTAAAAAAGGTAATTGCTAAAAAAGGTAATCGCTGAGTGCACAGTCTGTTCAGTCTTCACTGATACAAAACCGGAACTGGGGGGAAAATGAAAACTAATCAATCAAAACAGTAAAAATTGCAGCCTGGCTTTATGAACATTGTCACTCTATGAGTTTAGTCATTTCAGTTATCACACTGTCCATTAATAAACTTCATGAGTCCACCAATACCATTATAAATTTGAGCAGATGATAGTCATCACTCACAACAACAAAGAATGGGAAACATTCATTTTTACCATTGCTTTAGCCCCCAAATTTAACTGAAAATTTAGCATGCCTCCAATAGATCCTTGAAAACATCACATCCTTTTATAGGGGAAAAGGAATGACCTTACCCTTTACTATATGAAAAGTTATACTTGTTTTATTGATGCCCGTGCTCCTCCTGTACATAAATCTAGCACTATTGAGTACCACAATGATTAGGTGCCCAAAATGTAGCTGTGTTTTATCTAAAGCAGCTATTCATTCTGATTTTTCTGATTAGCAATTTTACATGCTAAACCTTGGCTATTTCTCTCACTGAATGAGCTATTACAAGTGATGCTGGAAATTAAATTATTACATAAACGCTAGCAAGACAAAAATAATTTTACTTTGTAAAGCATGTAACATACAAATATACTAAATTTATTTGCCATATTCTTATGTGTAATTTTCCAGTACAGTGTAGGCCTTGGATATATTAGAGAGAATTTAATGAAAAATTTATTTTCAAACCAAAAAAACCAGTAGAAAAAGAAAGGTAATCCAGAAACCAAGTCAGATGACTGCACTTTTCTACCCAAATTTCTAGAACCATAACTACATAGCCTGGTTACATAAACCCTTCAAAATACTGCATGCACAAGTACTCAGTCGTGTTCTTGTCCATTCCAGCCTGTGCTTTCTACTTCAGCTACTGTGGTAAGTACTCTGACCTGAGCTTCCCCCTTTCTGTGCCCCAATCTTCTAACACTATCCACCGTCCTCTCCCTTCAAATACCATGTTCCAGTCTTCTGCACCAGCCAAGTGTCAGTCTCTTCCCACTCCATCCAACTCTTTTTTCCAGCTGAGTTTATGACATCCCCCAAACGTCAACCTCTGTCTCACTCACCCTCCAGACATTTGCATTCCTATTCCACATTCTCTTTTCCTACCGACTCTCAAGACCCCATTCTTCCCCACTGAGATTTTAACTAAAAACTAGGTTTTTTTCATTTGCTACTCTTCTCTGAGTATTTTTGTCCCGACAACCCAGTTCTTCATATCTTCATAACATTCCCACTTGCCAGCTTAAGTCTTCCCACATCAACTAATCACTGCCCTGGCATCTTCTCTTTTTTTCACTGGTACATTGACCACAAGGTTTTTCCTTCCAGTCCCAGTTTCAACACTATCCCTGTCATTTCTGGCTTTCACCTCTCTTCTCAGCTCTAGTTGCTGTCCCCTAGCTGATTCCTCTTCCATAGGACTCTCATGGCAACACAACATTTGCTGAAAGCAGAAGAGAAGTAGGGTCTCTGCGTTTAGTTTCAATACTGCTAGTATTCTAGGGGCTCTCAGGACTCATTAGGTCCCAAATTAAAATCAAAACTGTCCAAGGTTTTTCCAAAAAAAAAAAAATTCAGCCCAAGACAGACACCTGGCATGTGAGTTTTCAGGCCACATAATAAGAAAATACAAACTTTTTTTTTTTAAGTAAGAATTTTAAAAAAATTAAAAACATACTTTTAAAATTGAATGGGTCAGACGAGCAAAAAAGGTAGAATTATTAAACCCATATATAGTAAACAAAACTCCAAAACAATTATGGTGTGATGTGTGCATGTGAACGAACAGACAATACAAATAAAAATTCTAACTTATCTTCAGGTTAAGCCATAAAAGCTAACACAACGTTAATTCTACACCTTTGTATGTATGAGTTTTATAAATGGCAACATAAAGGATGAGCACGTATACCACATAAAATTATTATTAAAATTTTCTGATTTAAAGATCTAAAATAGCAAGGTGCAAATTCTTCCTCAGTACCTATGTAAATCATGTATATTCAAATCAGATAAAGAGAACTGCAGAATTAAGACACTCTTTTAGTATGTAATTAATACAAAACCCTAAAGATCAATCAATAGATGCACAACATACACTGTCCTTCTACTGCCCCTCTATCTTGTTATTAATGTTACCTTTCTTCTTTATCCAGAGTTTTCTTCTCTGCACAACTAATCTTTTTTGGTGGTACAGGAGGTGTCACCTTTCTGCAAATCTCTTCAATTATACGTTTATTCAATCTGCTCTGTACAGCAGCTTTCAGTAAAATTCTTTCTACTGCTGTCATTCCATCTCCGTGAGAGTATCTTGGAATTTCTGGGTGGATTAAAACATCCACATCATCCAGCCATGGAGGGTAGTAAGAGTTCTGTTTTCCTGAGAGTTTGTGATGCAATTTAATCAGCAAAGACAGTATGCTTTCCTTGACTTCTAGAATGGCTGTAGTTAACTGTGGAGTTGCACCAGGTGCTGACCATTTCATTGATGTTTTGGGCCGCACCACCTGATTTGCCTCGCTGGTGTTCCGATTGATGATCTCCTGAAATTTCTTTCTACGTTCTGCGACCAAACTGAACACTTGAGCTGTCCCTGAGTTCTTGGGAAAAAAATTATCATGATTAATTTGCAAAAACACAAGTATAAACAACACACATTTCTAATACTATGGAAAATATTTGAAGCTAGGAAGAAAAGCATGAAACTTAAAGATTCTTCTCCACTGCCAAAACATATTGAAAATTAGGATAGCAAAATACTAAACCTGCATGTTGTATTTTTGTACAAGTCTGTTATATGCGACTGCATAAAAAGCCAAGTACCAAAGGAAAATATCCATACCAAAACAACTAACAACTGGTTTTTACTCTAGTCTAACTTACACTTGTGTTATCCGAGTAAAATTTCCTTAGTTTTTCTCGAATAGTAGTAATTTCAGTACTTTATGTCATTTAAATACGTTTATTCAAGTCTACTGAGCACTGTTGCACACTGTAACTCATAATGTCATACAGATGAATATAGGTAAGCCCACACATCCCCATGGGCACTGTCCATTTTGTCTGGATTTATCAGGTAAGCTCCAGAAGCCACATACCCCTATTTGCCAGCAGAACTTGCTCTCCAGGGCACGTGAGCATATGAGTGCAGTTACATTAATGACAGAGCCCATTTAGATCTCTCTATCTTATACTACTCTTGCTTGCAGTACCAAATTAAGGATACATATACTGAATCCACAGCAGGAAGATATTTCTTCAATGTTTTGAACACAAAATTCAGCACACTAACATCTTACCCTCTCCTCCTCAGAAGGCTGGGCAATTAAGAGATATCGAATATTAAAACAGGATTCTGACCAACATCTCACCTACCTTATGTTTTAATCTATTTCATGCCATCTCCCTACTCTAGATTTTGTCTGTTTTTCTGACATGAACATGCAAAAGAAATATCCATTCTATTTTGCTACATCTGGCACACAGTAATCTGAAGTGCTGTATACAATAGATACAAAAGCAACACTGACACACAGATTATATCACCTACCAGCTACAAATCTTCCAGGATCCCAACATTTACATATTCCTTTGGTTTCACAACAACAAAAAATTGCTATTAATAATTTCAAATGCACTTTCAATGTAAGGTTAAACTCACCTAGTCTCAAGAAAAACTATTCTACATTATTAAATGTTAGTAGTATCTTGGCAAGATCAAACAGGCCTAAACACAAAGTTCAAGCAGTAAGCTATCAATGACATTTTATATTTGATAGGAAGCTTTTATTTCCAAATACGTATTAAAAATGTAAAGGCATTTTATTGCTTAAAAGTCTACTACCTAAGATTACCATCAAGAACATGAAAAAAGCATGAGTCCTTGCAATATGAATTAAAAGGAAATTCAGGAAAATTATAAGATTCCACTGAATGTTAAGGTGAGCACAATTAAAGCCATGTTGCTAGTTAATTGCTTAGAACAAACTGCACACACATCTACCTCTCTCTGGAGGCTCTTCCGCCTTGAACTCTGGTAGATTGAGGACAAAAAAAGTCATTAAATACACGATTCGGAAGGATGCACCATTTGAAATAACTTCTATTTCTGCTATCACTACATGCAGGAAAAATAACTGAAGGAAAAAAATATCCTAAGAAATTCATAAAAACAGTAACACAACTAACAAAAATGCCAACACAGGCAATAACTTAAACTAACCTAGAGAATCTAGTATTTGTATCTACTTACTTGTGATGAAGCTAAACCATCAGAACTCGTACTTGCAGGTGGTTCCCTCTTCACCTCAGGAGCAGTTTCTGGTACTCTTACTCGGACATAGTTAATGAAGTGGCGCATGTTAGAAACCAAATTACTACCTGGAAACCAACTGTCATGGCAACGCTCTTGTCCACTTGCAGATTCCTAAAACAATTAAAAAAACCCTGGTATACTTTTTGTTATGTATTAAAATAATTTGTGCTGCTTTTGTAACTATATTACAGAGGCCATAATGTCTCCATGAGATAGGAACAGTGTGTTGAACATTATGTACCTCAACAAAACTAACTTAGCTTTTAAAAATTTTGATGACTGACGTGAGGCCTGTGAGGACCACAGGGCTGATAAATACATAAGTCTAAGTATTTTATTTAAATATAATCAAATACAGCCATTAGTGCTAGCTAGCAGAAGGAAAAGGAACTCCAGAGAGCAACCCAAAGCTGTAAAATCTAAGACTAATAAAAAAAAAAATTAGACTGACAGAAGCCAGTCTCTCAAAAAAATATGGCAAATTCTTAGTCAAAAAGCAGTGTTTATCAGTAAAAAAAAACTACACTAATATAAGGGAATCTGGAATCACAAAAATAATGGCTCTTTATATTCAAATATCATCAAAAGCAGAATTAAAATTCTGACTAATTCATGTATTTTAGAAGATCCAGATCTTTAGCAATAAAATGCTCAGTGATAACGGTTTCAGTTGATAAGGGTTTCAGTTGAAAATTTAGAGATTTTTAGATTCAATGATTTGAAATTTTTTTGCACAATTTCTAGCACTATTTTACAGAGTAGTAAAGATCTAAGCAATCTGTGTTGTCAGACTGCACATACAGAGACTGATGAAAAGCATAACAAGATACCATACTCTTCCTCATAATGGTATGTTTTTGTTTATTGTTTTTATTAGTTGTTCCCTATATAAGTTAATAACGATGTTTTATTCTGACTCCTATGGTAAAATCAATTTTTAAAGAACACTGAATCATTAAAAAATACCTTTGTATTTTGAAGAATAAGATGGTATTTATTCTTACCTCTTCATCTGATTCTTGTTCAGGAGAATTTTCCAACCCCAGCTCAATCAAATATAAAACCATGCAAAGCACATGCTCTGATAAATTCTGATGATCCATTAATATCTAGGTAGGAAAAGGGACACATCATAGACGATTAAGGCTTCAGTACATCTACACTTAAAAAAGAGTGTTCTGGATAATACATTTTGGACTCTTCAGTTTTTGTGGGTGTTTTTTTGTTTGGTTGTTCTTTAAATTTGATGAAAAATTATTTTGAGGTTTATTAGAAAAAACCTAACCTTTGATCATCAGCACAAAAGCAAAATTTAATTTTACATCTTTCCAGTCAAACAAATTTGTACCTTAAAGCTATTACTAGTTCAAGGTGCGATTTACTTTAACACCAGAGTGGCAGTAAAGCTGCACAGACACCACTCCTGCCAGTTACGTGCACAGAGCTGCTCCAAGCCTTCCCTCCCCTTCTCATGTGATCAACCACCAAAGGCCTCAGGAAGCCCTAGTCCTATAAGCGGTGCTGGCATAACTGGGAACACTGGAAGGGTTAACATTCATTTAGTTCACAACCACCTTCACATCACCTTTTTCAGTTACAAATAATAAACAACCTCATCTTTAAATTAATAAATACCCATATCTTTCTTCTAACACAGCTTTCAATGCATTGAGAGGAAGAACCAGTACTGCTAAAATTAAAAACCAGGACAACTTTCCTCTTGAGAATATTCTGAATTAAAGGAAAGAAAATTGCAAAAAAAATGCAAGTTACCAAAATAAGTGAGTGAGAAAATATGTACAAATTAGTCTATTTAGACTGTAACCTAGTAAGTTTTTAAATATGACTTGGTTTCAAATGGATGAATTTTCTAAGTAGAAAAAGCCATTAGAAATGTCAGAGATATTTTCTAAAAAATGACTGAGCAGCTGATTTAATCAAACCCAACCAAATCTGAGATGATAGAGGTTATTTAACTAAAAAGGGGACTCAGTATTATGCTAATATGAAGAGCACGTGTAATTGTACCAGTCAGAATCAAAAGTCGTATTGACCAACGCTTCTGAAAAGTACCATCACCAAATATATTTTACTGTTCTACCACAGGAAGTCCCAAAAGCCATGAGATATAATAAAGGCTGTCACGAATTGGCAAAATTTCACCGAGTAGGCATTCTTTAAACCAACCCACAGAATCAACCACTATATATTTTCCACCGTCCATAAATCTGGTGGAAAGGTATTTGGTATTCCAGCTGAAACAGCAACCCAGTAATGGTTAAGATTCTCAAGATTTAAGCCCTTGAAGGTTCTTAATGGAATACGAGAAAAAGCGGCCAAAGACCCCCAAGCAAGATAGTAAAAGATGATGCATTGCTTCCCTATATTCTCCATTTTTGTCCCATGCCAAAATATTATTTGATCTTCTACATAGTCCCAAGCTCACCTTTCCTTCACCAGCCTTCCTGTAGTACAACAAATGTTTTCTATTCAACAGAAATTTAACAGTGAAACAAAATATGAGTTTTAGGTAAGCTGGGAGCCCTTAAAAGAGCACAAATGGAAAAGTCTGCCCAGGAAGAACACTACTCAAACAAACCGCTTTTTATAGTCCCTCATCTGCCTCTGCAGCACACTGCTTTGAAAACACTTTCTAAGTACAGATTCAAAGCCCATTTTCTGATGAATGGACTTTTCAAAAAGGATGTGCTTCTCTTAAAGACAGCAGCCAACTATCAAAGATAAAAACAAACCTAACTTAAAGGCACCAATCAGCCCTGAACAACAATTGCTATAACATTATTAAAAGCCAGAATGTATTTGGGAAGTGATGTTAGAAACAACTGCAGTTATGAGACTTATTTGACAGTGAGGATCTAAAGCCATCAAAGTTGTGTATTTTTGAATTTAAAATTCTGCAATAGGAGCCAAAGGAACACCACTCATACCACTGTGCTCTCTGAAACCAACATGGAAGAACAATTTGAATGACAATTCTGATGGTTAATACAGTGTTCCTCAAAGTAGAACAGGATCATTTATCTACTTGGGTACCGACTTAGTGTGTGTATGTACGAAACAATCATTCATGAAATAATCAAAGTGGTAGGAAAAAACCTCACACTTAAAAGCCACCGACTTAAAAAATAAAACCAAAACCAAAAAATATTATATGAAATTGAACCTGACTACTCCAAATAAACTTTAAAAAATTGTGCTTCTAAGAACTTTTGTCAAAAACGTGGAACTAAACCAATGCACTTAATGAGAATCATGACTATACCTTGTAAAGAAGTGTGAAGAGCACAATGTGCAGGGTTTTACAGTGCAAAAGCTTTATGAGACCTCTGTAACTTGGGTGTAGCGGTGTTCTCTTCTTGTAAGGAGGCCATGGGTTTCCAGGGAATTTGCCACTTTGCTTTAAGCTGTTGAAACAAATGTTAAATGTTGAAACTACTATTAAACACTGCAATAATGTAAAAACCTGCCACTGTTATAGATAAGCTTTGCTTTGTGTACCTAAGAGTAAACTAAATAAAAATAGGTAACTCCTTCAACTAAGTTGTAATTGATTTTTAAAAACTATCTTTGGTTAAGTATTTTACCTGTGATGACATTCACTACCTTGTCTGTGGCCCTTCAGATGTATTTTTAAATATTTATGGAAGATTAACAGACTAAGATAACCAAAACCCTGATATTGCTTGTAAATTTATAGACTATTTACTCAAGAACAAATCTGGGGCTTGAAAACACTGATAAAGTGATTAGCATCACCAGGCAGCGAAAACAAAAGATTTGTGGAATGATCAACAATATGATGCATTTCTTCAAATGATCCAACTTACAATGCTGTGTATCTGTCCATTGCAGACTGCACATCTCTACGGTAAACTGTTCGAAGTATTACCATGACAGGGTCGAATTCCTTATCCCAGACTTCAGCTGTTGTTCAAAAGAAATTACATGTTAACATTCTCTTTAAAGACCTTACCACTTATTCCAGATTCTCTTCTTAACTAGCTTTAATTATGTCACTTCTATTATATAATTTTTCCTGGCAAACAACAGCAATTTAAAATAATTCTTACTAATAACTTTCTGTACTAATAATTACCACTATTTATCAAAATAGAAAAATATTTTTTGCAAAATTTTCATTGGTTTCAAAACAAAAAAATAACACTCTATGAAGCAACCCCCAAAACATCATTTCTGTAGGCATCTTGTTTTGCTCTCTTTCCTTTCCAAGTACATGTAAGAAAAGGTTTACATTATTTTTCCCTTGGTACATGAGAAGCACAAGCCCTCTTGAAAGTAGGAAGTAGACTGTGGAGCAATTAGCATGTAGATGATATTTTACCATTAAGTGTAGAGAACAAAATTGCTACAACACCTCAATTTCTTGTTCAAAATTAGCATCAAAAACGGTCAAGCTTTGTATCAAATAATATTTGTGATCAATCCTTTACAAATATGCCTTTGTTTTATAACTACTATCTATGCATTATTTCAGCATTACAATATTAGTCACACCTGTTTAATTTAGTAGCTCTAAAGTGACATTCAGAGTGGCTTTTCAGAGCAATCACAAACAGGAAAGTCTAAACAGTCTGTAAAATATCCCATTTGACGGCCTTCTTTTTTTTTCTATTTACAAGTTATTAAAAAACAAAACTAAGTTTCAATCTAAAGCCAAATGAAGATATTAATTCTGTGAACTGTTTTGAAGTGTTTAGCTCTCATAACACAAAAAAATGAAGGCAAGATTCAATGACCCTAAAACAAGGAAGGAACCCAGTGGATACAGAATTTTAGCTCCACCAGCAGGCGTAACACAAGTGCTTACAACATTCTTCAAAGTTTCCACAGGCAGAAATAAGCAGCTTTACCACATTTCTGAGATTAATTTTCCCCAGGCAGGAAGACAAGTGTCTATACTCCTACATAGTGGTCTATCCTCTACACATTAACCCTTGCTAAGGTTAACAGTTCTACAGATATCCTCATAGACTGCTGAGAGAGAACACTTAGCAAAGTTTCCATTATGTATGAAATATGATCAAATTTAGCTTGAGAAAAAAAAAACACATTTTTTTCTGGATAGAATTTAGTACTGAAGTCTGAAACACACATCAAGCTTGTTTGGGCAGCTAATGCATAATGAGAAAAAAGGACTGAGTGAGGCATACAATGAATACTGGAAATGTACACACAGCTCATCTTCAGCACACAAATCTACAGTGTGTAGAAAAAACCTGGCTTTGGAAGCTGGTTTGGGTTGGCTTTGGTTTTCTTTAATGGTTAATGGAAACAAAATCAAGGGATCTGCAAACATAAAGTAGGTTCCACTCCCCTCAAATTCAGGGAAATAAGGGATTAGAGGATTAGAGGGAATAGATCTGATCATGACTTGCTTTAACTGTGACAGGCCACAAACTACAATTCTTAAAAGCAAAGGGTTTGAGAACCTATATAGTCTTACGGCAAGTATAAAAACTTAAGAAGGTAAAGAAAGCCATATCAGCTTTTATTCCTGCAGAAGATTTTTCAACTTTTATTACTTTAAGAAAAAGAGAATCTGTATAGTGTTACACATCACTTCAGTATTCACTGCTACAGATGAGATACTTCACACAGTTTACCTCTGGAATAAATTGTTTACCTAAGTTAAAAAAAAAAACCTAGATACAAAAAAACCTCCAGACACTGTAAGCTAGCATTAGATCCCTAAATATGAAGTGCTATAATTAAAACCAGCATAATCCATCTCTTTTTCCCTCACACTGTGTTATGAAAAAGACCAGCATGTCATTAGCTCCAGAAACTGGACATGACATAAGGAATGCAATTTACATAACATCAAAATAAAGTTATTTTAGATACATAGGTGTTAAGCTGCCTAATTACACATCAAGGAACCAAGATGAATCAACTCTGAAAACTTCGGTTTTACAAAATTACTTCACCAGTTGTTAATTTGTAAAAAAGAGCTTTACTGACACTTCAATCTCCCAGTACAAAACCTGGCAAACAAGTTATTACAATATTAGTACCTACATTAACCACCACTCCCCCCCAAAAAATCCATGGAAGATTATAAACCAGATGGTTTCAAAACTGTCAGACCCTAATCTTCCCAGTTCTCAAGGGAGGTATGTGGGAGAGGAAGGAGTTAATCCCTCTTCAGCTTTGCTATTAGCCTGAAGCACAACCAGAGCACATGGAGCATTTCAGATTTCTGCAGGCTTATCTGCTCAGTGACAGTACACAGTAATGGAACACCGAGTTCTTAAATTCTTTCTCTCCTTTGATATACCAATGCTCTGTTGAGTCCAATTTATATGACAAGCTGGCCAGGGAAAGAAACTTGTCATTTTTGCACTGTAGACTTATAAAACAATATTCTATAACACATCTAGCCTGAACTTTTTTCTAGACCCTCACTACTGACTACAAAAAACAGGATACTAATATAGTTAAGGATACTAATATAGTTAAGCAACATAAAGAATTACGTATCATGGTATCTTTAATAATCAAAAGGTGGAGAAATTCAAAGAAAGTATCTTTGCAACTGACATTTCACTAGTGCAAACAGTTCTAAACTCCACTAAATATACATGATTTATTTAAATCACATGAATAATTAAGTATGCAGATCAGTAAAATGCAAATAAGATAATTTTTCATTTCTCCATTTTCCTTCGCTTTCTAAGGGTACCTGATCAATACGAGAAGCTCATTTTCACTCTAGATCAAAATCAATTTCTCAAAGACTATTCGTAGTCTGTAACAATGCTCTTAAATATAAGCAATAGACAATAACGAAAAAGTGAAGTTTTCAGGGGTTTTGGTGGTGGTGGTAGGTTTGGCTTTTTCATGGGGAGGATGGGGTGGGGTTTTCAACACTGGTAGGCTGGGTTTGCTTTTTGGGTTTTTTTAAGGAAAAAAACCCACTATAACAAAACCAAACAAATCCTGGTTCAGCATCTTACCAATGAGTATGTTACAAGGGAACACTGATTACCATACCTTTAGGTGTATACATTCCTTGTTGCATGGAACCTCCAGGTTCAAAAACAGGGGCTTTAAAGTCAGCAACTGCTGACAGGACTGATTCAAAGCTTAAGCTTCCTGGAACAATACCACTTTTAGGATTGGGGTTTTCTGGAATGTAATGTTTGTGTTAAGGAGAGCAAAGTTAATTTAGTTGCAGGACATAGCATTTCACTGCCCTCTTGACATTTTCAGTCAGTCATTTCAGACCACATCTCAGCAGTGCTCTGTGCTTACCACAAGAGGTCTGTATGCTCCAGCTGCTAAGAACAGTAACTATTGCTGAAGAGAATCTAAGCCTCCCAGCTAGGACAATAAACATTTTAATGCAAGACTTGCTACATGCTTGGCTCAAGATGTTAGTACTTAATGAGAAATAAAAACCACTGCCTGTAATGTATATAAAGTTTCTGTAATTGCCTCTATTCACAAACACTTTGTCTCTTTTCCTAAGTGGAATATTTTGCTTTTACAGCTAAGTGCAGAAAAAGCAAGCAAATAGTTCAGGATCCATAAACACAATTCTGCATCTTGGATTGGACAGTTCTCATTTTTGGTAGCAATACTTAACTGACCTACTGACATTACCCTAAAACACAAGCAGCACTTACAAGTAAGTAAACTGCTTAGCGATAAGTGATTGCTTATATAAATAATTCACTTATTTTACATAGTTAAGTCATTCATTCAAGTGAATTGTTCTAAGTAATCATGTCTTTGAAATACTTAAGTAACTGAGTTACTAGATAACACCATAATAATTACTAATTCTTATTATGTATTCATTACCCTCAATCTCATCCTTTCCAATCTTTGTATTTCTAATATTTTTGCTCACTGCCTATCCCTGGATTGCAAGCTCTTCTATGCAACCACGACAAGCTATTTAATTTGCCTACACAGCCAAAGAGTGATAGCAGGAAAACCTGTGCATTTGTAGTCAGCTGTCTGGGACACGAACTGTATGCCTGTGCAGAGGGACTTCTTAGAGTTTGCTATTCTCTTCCCCATAACACATGCACTTCACTCTAATGTCAAAGCAACATGCAGGATTGCTATTATTGGCATTTTCAGCTATTGACAGCAAAAGTATGTAATGTAGAATGGCTTCTTTTTATACTGGCATAAACTTAGGAAAAATAAAAGACTCAAATCCAGATAAATGTGATGCTTGGCTAAACTTTCTACAATGTCATTGGAAAACACACGTTTTACCTCACACGTAAAAAGACTTTTGCAGTGTTAGAAAAATAATAAAAAGACCCATACGGCATTTTGTATCAAAACTAATTTAAACTATTAAAAAGTATTGCATTTATTGTAAGAAAAACCAAAATTGGAGCAAATGCCTTTGCTAGTAAGTGTATGCAAACACACCTTCACACAGTTTTTTAATTATGTATGCTAAAAACATGTTGTTCAGGTCTCACTACTATCCAGGCACCTGTCACTCTCATTCATGCCCATTAGCTAATATATTCCAAGGATATGAGATCCAATAATGAACTGTGTGTCCTGTCATTCATACAGAGCTGGGCTACCATCTCCGCTCTGAGGATCTCATCATCTGTCATTCCTGGAACAAAGAAACGTAAAAAGCTGTTAAAATGGCATGATTTTAAAACACACATTCAGTTTTCATTTGACATTAAAAGCATGTCAAATATGATACAAATTAATATTAAGTAATGATACAGTACTATAAAAATACAAGAGAAAAAAAGGGTGCGTGCAAATGTTATGAAAGGCACAATCTCAATCAGAAAATACAAGTACAAACTCAAACTGCTGTCTGTCTGGAAAAGATACAGAATCTTCATGTGATCACCTACACAAATCACCCACTTCAATTAAAGCCATTTTTCTCCATTTCTATGTATTATATCTATTTCTAATTCATAAGCGATTAAAATTCAGTAACTGGCAAAGAACTGGCAAAACCAAGTGTTGAATGCTTCAAGTTACTCTATGGTTAAACAGCTTTAAGGCAGCTACTAAGTGCTGAATATAAATGAAGCCGTAATAATGTTATTTACTTACAAGTATTCCTAAAGCAGTGACTCTTACCTAAATGTAAACGAAGACTTAACAAAAGGACCAAAAATGTTAAGGCTCCTTCCAGCATGGACCTTTCGTGCTCTGAGTCAAGAACTGTATTTTGATGCTGCGATGCCATCGTTAACAGATCTACCACCTTAAATCTACATAGCAAACAGTAAAGCCAGAAACATCATTCTCCAACATTAAAACACCAATGTGAAACGTACTGATAAACTCAGGATAGCAATCACAACAACATAAAATGAAACACAAAAGCCCAAATGAAAACCCAAAGTGCAAACAAACATACATGAAAACCCTCTTCTTTTTAAATTTCAGTTTTTATTTAACTATCTATGGAATGTGCTATAGTGATACTCACTCCACATGAAAACACCTTATATTTATCAACATAAAAAAACCAATGTATATTAATCAGTTTTCAAACCCTGATTTTTTTCCGGATAAGTAAACATCCTATGTCTTTTACTATTGCAGCTCTAGTTACCTACTTCTTCAGGATAGAATATCCTAGCATATGAACATGTACGAAACTTAAAAAATCCTAAAGAGGTACAGAAAACAAATATCTGAAGCTTCACTACTGCACTGTAAATCAAAAGCCAATACCGTTTAAAATCAAGAGATATCTCTTTCAGTAGAGCCCTTAGGTAAGTGTGAGTGCTGGCTAGGCAGAGTTGTACCACTGAAGGTAAGTATCAGATATGGAATTTTTCTGCTACAATTAGCACAACACCTAGCACAACTTTGAACAAGAACATTCATGTTTTTGTCCTACCTTTCAAAAACAGAAGAAATAAAATAATCTGGGTCCAGCCTAGAGGCACAGACCTGTAGGAAGACAGTAAATTAATTTTATTAAATTAATTCTATTCAATAGTTTGTGGGTAAATAATATTGGCTTGGCTTTTCAGAAAACATAACTTACTTGCAGCAGATAAATGTCAGGATCAATCATTGAATTGCAGAAATGAGACTGCACGTAAGTCATGGCCTGTCCTTTAATTTGTAGACCATTTCTAACCCACATATTGCTGTGAATTTCAGAAAGACTTGCCTATTCAGGGAAAATAAAAAGTTATAAACATTTCAGGGATGTTCCAGCTACTCAGTTCAATGTTAGCAGATCATCAGTATATTATTATAGAAAAATAGAAACCACAGAACAGTTTGGATTGGAAGGGACCTTAAAGAATTCCAATCCCTGTGCCATGGGCAGGGACACCTTCCACTAGACAGGTTGCTTAAAGCCCCAGTCACCTTGGCCTTGAACACTTCCAGGGATAGGGTATCCATGACTTTTATGGGCAACCTGTTCCAGTGTCTCACCACCTTCACAGTAAAAAATGTCTCTGTGATACTTAATCTAAACTACTCTCTTTCAGTTTAAGGCCATTGTCCCTTATCCTGTCACTACATATCCTTGTAAGAAGTACCTCTGTGGCTTTCTTGGAGAGTCATAAAATGGAAGAGACCTTTAAAGGTCATCTAGCCCAACTGCCCTACAATGATCAGGGACATCTTCAGCTAGGTCAGGTTGCTCGTCTAACCTTGGATGTTCCCAGGGATGGGTCATCTACCACTTCCATGGGCAACCTGCTCCAGTGTTTTATCACCCTCACAGTAAAAAAGCTACTATAGGTAATCTAAATCAACCCTACTTCAGTTTAAACCCATTATCTTTGTTCTATTGCAACAGGCCCTGCTAAAAAGTTTGCCCCAGCTCTCTTGCAGGCCCCTTCAGAAGGCTACTCTAAGATCTCCCGAGAGCCTTCTCTTCTCCAGGCTGAACAATGCCAATTCTCTCAGTCTGTCTTCATAGCAGAGGTGCTCCAGCCCTCTCATCATTTTATTCATTATTATTACACATATACATACATAAATACTACAACTTCATAGACTTTTTTATACTAATTTACTTTTCCTGGAGAGTGAGAGATGAAAAGAACCACTGCAAGTTTATGAAATAGATACCATACTTTCATATGAGAGCACATTTCAGACAATGAAACTAATCAAAGACAAATGAAGTGAATTACGTAGTTGTTGAACAACAACATATAGTTGTTCATTAAAATCTTGAAATGTACTCAAAATGAAGGCATCATGGAACCAAAATGAACCAAAAATTAAGGCATCACAGTTAAAAAGAGGTTAGATCTAAAAGCAGTGATTTCAAATACTACTCACTGCCACTTAGGCACAAGTTAGTCCAAATTTGCAAATAAAAATGTTGTGCATCCATTCTTGAACTCATTCTCAATTTAAAGTACAAAAGTTCCACGTTCGGGTTTCTTGTGAACCTGCACTTCATTCTATTCACGTTAAAATTCTATGTTTTCAATGGATTGGTTCTTGCTACCATTTTGGAAGTGCTATAGTGAATATGATTATTATATGCTTCTCAGAGTATGATAACTAACACACATTTTTAATTTTGGAAATAGGAAGGGAAAAAAAAAAGATGTTACCCTAACTACTCAGTATATTCTAGTTATTATTGTCACATATTGCTTGTTTTTATATTCCACAATAAAGATATACTTGGTATTGTTAAGTCAGAAGTCTGCCCGTACCTGAATCTGAAGTGGGTGAATCATTAGTTTCATCAGCATCTCCTGATCTGGCAAGATAGTATCCAGATCTAGTTCTTGGCATTTAACAGCCTAGAAACAAAAGCAAGCACATGCGGTGCTGAATGATCACATTCAACAGGGAATTTCCATGTTCTGTAAAACTACAACACGTGCTTACCTTACTTAAAAACATGGCAAAGTAACGGTGCAGTGGCAAATGAAAAGTAACTTGGTTAGGTGCTGGCTGAAAGTAAAATAAAGGTATTTAATATAATATATTGAAAAAAACAAACATACAAATATCTTTGGCATAACCACCAAGGACAGTATCTTATACGTCTTCATTCGATGGACTTACTTTCCACTAACTTAGCAGTAGTACTTCATTCCCCTGTCTTTCTGATTATTCAGAAGTTTCCCTCAGACAGTTGTAGTTCATCTCTTATTGAGTCCCCAGAAGCTAATAGCACTCTGACTTGACTGAAGTATTGCTTGCCAAGTGGCAAAGCTGCTCCCCACTACCATAGCAGAAGAGGACTTCTGTTTTGCCATTGCTTTATTCAGCTCTTCATTCAGCACACCAGTAGTGTGTCAACAGGACTTTTAAAACCCACACAGCTTGTACCCACAAATCTAAATCACCAAGACTCTACAAGAAAAAAAGGATCCTAGGACATAACATTGTAAGTATTAACTACAAACTCTAATTCCAGCAAGGCAATCCTTTTTTGATCACTACCTTGAATAGTCACTTAAATTAAGGGGAGGGGGCTGGGCATAGGGAGTGTTTCACCTTTGAAATTTGATCAAATTTTCACAGTACTTTGTTTAAATTCACTAAGGATATTTACCTCATCTACAAAGTTGATAGCATCAAACCAGTCCTGAAGTGCTTCAAGGCAGTATCTGACAACATTGCGTGTGTATTCTTGTGTTTCCTGCAGTTAAGAGAAACCAGCATCCTATATGAGCCAAAACAGTTTTAAGTGCCATTGTTTTCCTACTACAAATAAATAAAATGATTTCAAGAATATTTTTATGGTACACAGAAACACTGAGGTTGGAAAAGACCTCCAAGATCACTGACTGAACAATACGTTGTCAACTAAACCACAGCACTAAGTGCCAAGTCCAGTTGTTTCTTGAACACTTCCAGGGATTGGGACTCCACTACTTCCCTGAGTAGTGGAGTCGAATTCTTAACCACCCTTTTCATGAAGGAATTCTTCCTGTTGTCTAACCTGAACCTCCTCTGCTGCAGCTTGATGCCATTTTCTCTTGTCCTGTTGCTGGTTACTTGTGAGAAGAGGCCAACTCCCACCTGGCTACACCTTCCTTCCAGGGAGTTGTAGAGAGCAGTAAGGTCACCCCTGAGCCTCCTCTTCTCCAGGCTAAACAGCCCCAGCTCCCTCAGCTGCTCCTCATAGGACTCACTCTCTAGACCTTCACCAGCTTCCTTGCCCTTCTCTGGACACACTCCAGCACCTCAATGCTTTTCTTCTACTGAAGCACCCAGAACTGAACACAGGATTTGAGGTGTGGCCTCACCAGTGCCAAGTGCAGAGGAACAATCCCTGCCCTGGTCCTGCTGGCCACACTATTTTTGATAGAGACCAGGATGCCACTGGCCTTCTTAGCCACCTGGGCACACGCTGGCTCATGTTGGGCCAGCTGTCGACCAGGTCCTCTTTTGCCAGACCGCTTTCCAGCCGCTCCGCCCCCAGCCTGTGGGGCTGCCTGAGGTTGTTCTGTCCCAAGTGCACCACCCAGCACTTCACCTTGCTGAATCTCAGGCAACTGGCCTTGACCCATCGATCCAACCTGTCCAGATCCCTCTGCAGAGCCTTCCCACCCTCCAGCAGATCAACACTCCTGTCCTACTTACTGTCATCTGCAAATTGATTGAGGGACTGCTCGATCCCCTCATCCAGATCATCAATAAAGATACTAAGCAGAACTGACCCAAATACTGAGCCTTGGAGAACCCCACTAATGGATTGGCCACCAATACAACTTTGAGCCCTCCTGATACGGAAATTACTAAGTATTAGGACTGTTTCATGGTTTCTCTAAAGGATGACCATGTTAGTGGTGAGAATAAGGGCACCTTCAGAACAGTCAGCTGGTCCCAGTGCCTACTGTTGTTTAATTTGTCCATTTACTTTTACCAATAATTCAGAGCTGTAAGCATAAAAAATAGTCTTTCCATGCAACCAAAAGGAAGAGCTAATGGCCTGCAAGTTTTACCTACTTAAAAGGTCCTTACAGTCGGCTAACACATAACACCCTAAATGATATGATACCACAATACTGCATACATTTTAACAGTAAGCAAATCTTGTTATGATTGAATGATATAACTCTGTAACAATGCCAAAAACTGTACTATATGTCAGGTTAAATCATGTTTCAGGACTAGAGCTGTATATTGCCCTTCAGGAGAGAAGCAGTCGCGCAAGAAGGGACCATAGAAGGGAAGCTAAATCAAATCGCTCTGCAATCAGCAGAACTTGCAAAGCTTCTTTTCTTAACAGATTTTTCCTTTAATCTTCCCTTCCCCCTAAACACAGACTCCAGACTTGCCTCACACTCTCAGGATATCTAATGACACACTTCTCATGCAAAAGCCAGCAGCGCTTAGGCCAGCCAAAAGTTGTGCAAGTGTCCACTACCTCAGTCAGGCACCTTTTCTCATCAGGAAGTAAAACAGCCATGCTCCCATCCTGTTGCTCCACTCTCTGCAGGGGCCAGGCTCTGCTGGCTTTCCCTATTCTGTGAGACATGAGCTGGAATCTCTTCCGACCCATCAGGTTCCACTAAGTACAAAAATTAAGCTATGAAATCTCTTGAACACTTTCAGATTTACTGAGAATGACCAAAAGGTTCATGTGACTGAAGACATGACTGAAGGGACAACCAGTGGAGGAGAATGGCCTCAAAAAAAAGAACAACCCATTCCATCCCTAGGCAAAAATGAAAGGAACACTTCAAATAGCCAGAAGTTGTAATTCCATTTTCAAAAACGAATGTAGACCCATAAATTGACAAATTCATAATGTATCAGTGTAAATTAAATCACTGAAAAGCTTTTGCAACTGCCAGATTCAAACTGTTCTAAAAATCGCCTGGGCTGCTTGCGCAGTTTCTTAGCGTGCAGTTCAATTCAGGGAGTACTGTCTCGTCATCACTATCACATATCTTAACAAGCTAATTTCAAATGTAAGTATTTCATAGAAAAACAGTAAAAAGTTTTTTTCATATGTTAAGTATTCCTAAAAGCTGATGGATTCTATTTTTGCTGTAACTTAATATAATTTACAGTCTAGCAAATAGCAGCAAGTCTTTGCTCCAGTTTGGAGACCATGAGATGTCAGAACCTAAGAGGTTTTCACCTCCAATTGATAGGAGAACCACACAAACCCATAAATTACTCCATTCCCCATCATAATGAAGTGTCTATTCGCAGACACAGCCAACATTAGAATCACATTAGGACGACTTACGTATCTCGGTTCCCACTGAACAAAGGCAGAACGACTCAGAGACATTTATCAAGTTCTTCATTAGATTAAAAGTTATTCCATATGTACAGTCATATGAAACGACAGCACACATCCTGAACTTGTAGTCCCAGTACTGGAGACAATAAATTATGTACAAGCATGAATTCTACACTCATTATACACAGAATCTGATATAACTGGAGTTTTATGTTATTTAAATAGACGAAGACAGCAAAACCAAAGTATTTTCGAACACAAAAGACAGACCTTTCAGGTTTGAGAATTCTAGAATAAGTCATGAATAAAACCATGAATCACGACAAGGAAATGTTAACCTTACCCTGACTTTGCAGTGTGACAGAAGACCCCACATTGGCTGGGCACAGGCTTCCAGCTCAGCAGCAAAGGCAGCATAGTATGTCTGCGATTCAAACTCCACATGCTCATTTAATTCTCGTTTATTTAAATTCATACCTTCGAAGATTTAAGCAGAGTTATACAACTGAAGATTTAACTAGGGCTAAATGGAACGCAGTATTTTTAGTACTATGCATTTACATACCTCTAAAAACAACCTCACAAAGTGTAATAATCTATTTTATTTAGCAGCAGAATATTTGATAAAACACTGGAACAAGCAACAAAGTTTGAACAGAAATAAATGAGAAAAGATAAAAGACTGGCTAATAACTGCAGTCCTTGCTGTTCAGGGGACATTAACTTCTACTTTGAATGCCACTTAGTCAATCAGAACATATGAATGCTGGTCCCCTTTCTAAGCAGAACATTTATCAGTATTGAGAGGCTCACCACTTAAAAATATTTTTTTATATAATCAAAAAAATTTCTTCACAGCAACACTCAGAAAAAGATCCAGATTTATCAGATTAATTTCCCATGTACTTAAATTTAGAACTTCACCAGTAAAACAGTTTGTTTTACAGTTATGATCTAGTACAACCTCAGAATTCTTGCACCATGCATCTCAGTCGACTAAGTGTGATGTGACTGCTCTTTAACTACTTCACACAAGAAAAAGATCCGTTACATAATTTTTGTAATCTGTTTTCTAGAATATACTGTTCTCTTCAAGAAATACAATCTTAGGGGAATACTAATAAATTAAGTATTTACATACAGCATTGTAGGGATTTTGCTACTGTGGACACTAACTGTCTTAACATCCTTGTATTAGTACTGATTATAAATGTTACATACCTTGAAAAAATGATACAAAATTCATCCATGTTACCAAAAGACCATGATCTTCCAAAAATTTCTTTGCCACACTTTGGTGTGAAAGTATGTTTATAAAATCACTAACCAGGGGCCAGTAAGTATTATTCTTCAGTAGTGCTTCCCCGCAATTCACCACAACATGTAAACTATTCTCTTCATCTAGATTTAAAAAAGAAAAAACAAAACTAAAGGAGAAGACAAAGTAATTTTTTTCATTTATTAATAAAGTTACAAAGAATGCAAAAGCAACAATTAGGATGTACGGTAATGCTGTGGTCAGACACAAACAGAGAAAACTGCAGAAAAGAAAAATGGTTCTTTCGTGGTACCTGAGGCTGTTTTTTCATCACGGACTGACCAATATAGATCCCACTCAGTAGAAGTCACTTAAACTTTGAACAGTATCGCAACCTTTGGAAAGCAGCACATTAGTAAAACCATCACAACTATGGCTCTTCCAATATTTTTAAGAAGTATAAAAAGGCCAAACAATACAATCCCTCTTACAAACATCTGAATTCTACTTTGAATTTGACATATCCCCAGTGAGCAAGGTACTTTAAAGCATTCAAGAAGAAATCTGGTGATTGAAACCTACACAGGCATGGTGAGTCTGAGAAGAGCAGAGCAAAGCATTTCCACTCTGAATTTGGGACAGAGAGAGGGTTTATGCAGCCTGTCCAAGACTAGGGAGAAGATTCCTAGAAGAGGAGGATAAGAAATAGGGGAAGGTGGGTTCTTTCCCTCCCACCCCAAATCACAGAAGCTCATCCTCTACATCAGTCAAATAAATCCCTTTGTTTCCTTTTCATAAGAGGGACTCCTGAAAAGATCAGAAGGGAAACAGAATTGGTTCTGGATTCATGCAGAAGCAAAACAACTTCCAGCACCTCTATGCCAGTTAATATTCCACTTCAACAGAAAGAACAGAAGAAAAAAATCTTGCATCTGATGAGCAACCTTGGGGATGGCTCTATTCCTGTTCAAATGCACTGAAGGACCTCTGTAATTACCGTTTAGACAGTGAACGAGTCATAAGCAGCACAGCACAGCTGCACTAAAAAGACTCTTAAGAGACTCCAGTCTCTGGCTGATGAGAGCGTATATAGTCTGTAGAGTGGTTCTCTTTGGCCTGTCCAAGAACAGGGTAACATCTCTGCCTGAATCTGCTGAAGGACTTTGCAAAGAACCAACAGTTACATCTATCCCAGTATAGATTAGACAAATCCAAAGTTACTTCAAATGGACAGTGACATTGCCACAATGCAAAGTCATTTTGGAGAGGTTGGTTTTTCAAAGGATAAACCATAACCAAAACGTTTTCCTTGGACCTATACATAAAATTCTTCTCCCATATAAAGTTTATTAGGAGGAAAGTGCTGACAGAGACGAAAAAATTCTCTAAGAACATACAGACATAAATCTTCTTAGAGAGCCAGTTTTATCATCTGCATCTATATTTCTACCCCTCATCCTTTGACACTACATGCGAGAGTGGTAAGCTGAGTTAGTAACACGAAGTTGGTATCAACACAGGCCAACTCTGTTTCATTAAAACTGTTTGTCCACAAATACCCTTAGTGAACTGTACATTTTAAACGTGTGAGCTGTTCAAAAGACAATTAGGATCTGTGAGCAATGCAAATTAAACATGTTGTAGCACACACAAGTCCTGCTTCATGTTTTCCTTGCTCCTTTTAAACGTGCTTTCTCCACATATCCATTGGCTGGATTTATAAATTCTGTCTCATTCAGATACTAAATAACATATTGTTTACAGTAGCTGCACAAACAGAATTCTTCTAAATTTATCTCACCAGCACAGACTTCTCACAATTTCCAGCATTATAAGAGATAACTCGAACTAAACACAAGATACAAGACCAAAGGACTGCAAAAGAAGGCCACTGAGAACATGGGAGGGCAAAACCCCAATAACATATTTTACGATTTCTTTTCTTTCTTTATAGTATGCCCAACCCCTCATATATAAAGCAGTGAGGGGAAAACATTGTGAAAACACTGAAAAGTACCAGACATATCCCAGTAGTGGACTTGGCAGTGCTAGGTTTACTGTTGGACTCAACGACCAACCTAAAAGATGTTATAATCTTTTATATAATCTATCATTCTATAATGGTATTTTAGCTAAGAGAAATGAATGGTGCTGGGAAAAGAGAAAAGGAAACAGTGGAATAGCTGCTCCAAAGGTATGTCTTTTCTCACACATCTATCACAAATACATCTAATAAAACTTACCAGCTCCAGTTTACACCCATTAATTACCAGAAAGATTCTTCAGAAAATTACTAATCACAGTCACAGCCTTTTCCTGCTTGACTGCATTACAGAACCTTACCACCATGCTAGCAACATCCCATATTGACCAAAAAGTAACATTCAAATGATGCTTAGAAGTGGTTTTAAGTTATATTCCACCAATGTGGCATTAATTTAGCAAAAATCACTTGATATGCAAGCTGTTAAATATTCAGCATTTTTCTTCTAATACTGTAAAGCAATCTATGTAGGGCAACAGAAAAATTTTTCATATTGAAGTGCTGCTGAATGAGGGCACTCTTGATAGCTTAATGAGTGAGGATTTCCCATTTCTGCACAGTCATTTTGGTTTAGGCTATACATAGAGTGGACTCTGAGACAAAGGATATTCTGGGCAAAAAAAATACAATTTCATGCAGAAGTTCATACTTATTTAGCAGCAGCACCCAGACTGTCTAGGGAGTACTTTCAGATTCAAACTAGGATAAAGAGGGCTGAGAAGCCTCCAGTCTGTTAGGCACAAAAAAGTGTGAATGACAGAAGCCAGCAAGATTCAGTTGTACCATTTTCACATAAGAACAGGTAAAACAAGGAGGGTGAAAATAGGACAGCTGTTTTCACTAAAGAAGTTATACAGTCTACAATAGCTCAAATTCAAACTGCCTCTCTGTCAAACAAAAGGTTGATCAAATTACTAAATTTACAAAGTATTATTCTCCTCTAACTATATCAAATTTTATTAAGTCAATCACAGGTTTTAAAAATTAAAACAATTTTAAATACTGCAAATAGCTTGTGAAATTCTTTGAAAATATTTTTTATATTCATAAGGGTCTCAATTGGCATATATAATTTTTCATTCAAATAGTTGTTTATGCACTTTACACAACAAATTAAATACTTGAAAGGTAATAATCTGCATTCTAAACTATGTAACATTCCTACAAAAAAAACCCCTACAAACCAAAGGATAAAACATTACTATCACTCTTGATAACTACCTTTATATTTCCAGGGAATTTTGAGACTCAGCCTCTACCATATATTGCTAGATCCTGTACATTTTTGGAAAGGCACCAGATGGGTGGATTGAACACTAAAGAAAGATTAAATTTCCTCTATAATCAATTTATTATCAATGGAAAGAAACAAACAAACAATTCAACCTACCTTGCAATTCACTTTTAATAAGGCAACTTTCCATCATGTACAACAGAACAGTGACCATAATATCCAGCAGTTGGCATTCTTCTGTTACTTGGCGTGCTAGTTCTTCATTGCTGAACAACTGAACACTGATATGCACAATTCTATTAGACATGGTGTCTGATTCATGGCTTTTCTTCAGTGTTTTCATAATAAAAGCATAATGCTGAACAAATGTTTTTGTAAAAGCAATCTGCAAATTATAAAGAAATGTTGACATTAATAAGCATCATACAAAATTATAGCTTTCTTTCATTATAAAATACTCCTTTACGAATGTACAATCAGCATATCCTGGGAAACATCAGTTGCTATGACAAACCAAAACTGATGACTGTTTTCTAGAAACAGACCAAATGAAAAGACCTATTTATAGGGAGGGGTATCTTTGGCTTGTAATATTATTACCTTTTCCCAGAATCTAATCTTCTCATTCTATACTGTCCACACTAAAAAAAACCAACCCAGAAATGTTCAAACAAGGAATATAAGGTCTCAGCATGCCTGTGAAACTAGTTAGGTTCTAATAATTAATTTATCCTAAATTTGTACATCCTACAACAGGATGTCCTAAAATGATACACTATGAACAATGAGTTTAGTAGTGCCTTATAAAGCTGCCTTATCACTTGCAGCCATCTACCCATGAAGTAAGGTTTTATTTTTCAAGCAAGACATTTCTACACTGATTTTCATTTCTATCATAGCACCCTATACTTTTTAAATAAACCTTTAGTGCTTTTCCCTCAATAACTAAATTAATTATCCAGCTTTGTTATTATTCACACAAATGTTTGTTTTTTAAAACCAGATCAGTATTAAATGTATTGTACATATACACATAAATCTTAGTACAGTTCTGTGTTCCACTCCATTAGCCTCAAAATGCATTATAAATCAACCTTTTGCACTGCATTTACATGAACATATCTGCTAGCTTTGAAATCACTTCTCACTTAGTACTTTACGTTCTGAATTAACACCATCTGGACTTGCTTGGCTTAGTAAGAAGACAAGCTGTGTAATGATAAAAATCTAAAGTCTAAAAATCCCTTGCCTATTCCTTCTGGAAGTATTAACTTTTCATAAGCATAGAATTAGAAATTTTAAAACCACCCTCAGGCAGCCGTGTTTTCACCAGGCCATATACAGATCACTACTTGGTTTTACCTGCCTTAGACTCAGTGCTCCCATACTTTTATTATGGAACTACCATGTTATTATCACTTAAAAAATACTTCCAAAAATATGACATAAATCTGCTGTTGGGCACAGAAACTGCTTCTCCCAGCAAATATCCCCAAAGATAAAGTTGCTGATGGAAAAAAATGGACCAGGGTGAGAATGGGGATATCACTGCAGGAAACACTGCAGGAATAATTAACTTGCCTTCCTTTGCCTGGTCCACGGTGATGGAAACCTGTATAATAACTGCAAGTGTGTTCCACATACAGCACCCAGCATAATGGTACCTGTTTTCAGCTAAAGCCTTTTTGGCACAATGCAGTCAAAATACTTGAGCGAAGTTAATACGGTATCATTCTGGTACTACAGATATTCCCATCATATAACTTCCTTTAAGTTAAAAGCTTGAAACAATTTTCATCACTGGCATTAGCACTTAACATCAAGACATTCACACAATTAATGTTAAGCCTCAGACAGAAATTATGTACCAAGTATTTTAAGAAGTTAGTATATTAATGCTCCTAGTAAAAAAAGTATATTTATGTATTACTTCTTCACACTGTATTATGTTTAAATAGGATTTTTAGGTTCTGAGATGTAGAAACAACGTTTTACTTGTTTTACACAGTGCGCTCAATTCAAGTTGACTGCAAAAACAAGGTCCTTCTCTAAGGACAAATTTTGGAATTTTTTTTTTTCTTTCGTTTATATTGGCATGTGTCAAGACTTTTTGTGCCTTGCTCATTCACAATAATGAACTTCTGAAAGTACTGTAAATTTGCTCTCACTACAGTATAATGGTAGAGACTCTGTGAAACACTTAACCAGAGGAAAGACAGAAGCTTTACTCCTACATTCACTTGCAAGTTAAACAAACAAATACAACCTTTTCCAATATTCAGAGGAAGAAACTAAACTCATTCCACAAGTTAAGAAGCTGAAATACTGTGGTAAACTGCAGTCAGTACATAAAACAGCCATAATAGGCCAAATCAGTCCATCCACGTATCCTTTCTTTTGGTGGCCAAAGCTATACACACAACTAAGGAAAAATATAGAATGGAGCAAGAATGCAATTTTTGTCATAACACATTTCCAAATACTCAGCTTCCAACCTTTTGCAAGAAACGGTTCCTAAGACAGACATGCTTTCTGTATATCTAATTATCTTCATTGACTTACTCTCTATGATCTTGAGCGGCTTCTAAATTTCTACCAATGGAAAAACAAAGTCAATTTTTTCAGCTAGCCTTTCCTCTTGGTGACCACTCAACTTCAATCCCAGAACTTTTTGGAGACTAACATCAACCCCATGCTTCAGTTAGAACTTACATCTCCCATGTTTATGTTCTCAATGCTAAAATGGAAAGTATTTATGCCAGCTGAATGCTGCACTAAAACTAAGGTTCCAGTAGATAAACTGTGCTACAAAATGTGTAGAACAGCATATCCAGGGTGTAGTGAAGTCCTATTGCTGCAATAGCTGCCTCAAGGGTCACTATGGCAGGTGCATGACAAGGCACAGCATTTCTGGTAATTGTGTTTGTTGATTCATTATGTCTACCAGATGCTTTTGCATTTTTGTATTTCCAGTATTCCAGATTTCAGCAAGGCTCTGCTCTTGGATGATTTACACTCTTCCACCATCTTCCTGTTTACTGCCAACACATTCTTTGCCTTCTCCTTGGTTACATGAAGGTCTGTTTCTCTGGCCTTTTGCTTTTCCTCTTGTTCACACCATAACGCCTTCAATTTCTTGGAAGCTTCAATAAATTTCTCTTCCGCTTTCTTTTTCTTCATTTGTAAGTCTTCCAAACTTCAAATGTCAGAGAGTGCTGGAAGGGATGCCTCAAGCACAAATCTGTAAGGCAAAGACCACACTTTTTGTTGTGCTATCTCTCTCATATGCCGAAGTGGGGAGAGAGGGAAGAGCTAGTTAACCCAGGGTTTTAGCCCACCCCTTTCAACACCTCTTTTCAGTACTGGGAATCCTAAAAAGGAAGTTTGCTTCCCTGTTTCAAAAAAAAATCTGTGTAACTGAGATTGCTAGTGGCTCAGTGACTGCTACACAGGGCAATGATGAATTCTAATGTGTTTACGCTGGAGGTCAGAGATTTCAACAATTTCAAAGCATACACAGATAGCCAGCTCTGTTCTCAGTGTCTGGCACGCTCCCTCAGTTTATCAGAAACCCAACCTAGCAGAATTCTACTGATTTAATGAACTCAATTGTCTCACAAAGAATCAGATAAATTGCACAGCAGCAGATACAGAAAAAATCAGAACAGTACATGTGGTGTAGATGTGATGAGAGAAAGTAGCAGAAAGCTGAGTGACCACTTGGAACAGTTTATATCCCTAGAGGTATTCCTGTTGTTTGAGAATGCAATATGATTAATCAGCAAACAAGTTTTTCTTTCAGAAGAGCTAAATGGAAGCATATACGATAAAACATTCTTGTAGTTCATCCCAAAATGCTCTCTTTTACATGTAAAAGGCAGAGCCACTCCTTGTAAATTAACCACAGGCCTCATAAACATGTTTAAAATTCATGCAGCATTGACAGTTTTGCAACAAAGCACAGGTATCTTGCAAAAAAAATAGTTTACTGCCTCCCTAGTACTGCTGTGTGATACATTTCCTGCTCTGAGTTTCCTTACTACTTAAAAATGCCATTTAGACAATCACAGTAATTAAACACAGATTCTAAAAAAATTTCAAATACTTGGTATTTGTGCTTTTAATAAAGCTTTAACACAGGAATTAACTGTTTAATGAAAAACAATATGAAATTGGTAACAAAAAACCCAAACAAACAAAGTTTATAAAAACCTTTCAATCTGAGCATGTAGTATTGGTGGGTAGAAAATGGACTGTTTCCAGTTAAAGGTGGCAATCAGTAGAGAGACCAAATACACCATGATCTCCATTCTGAGTGAAGAAAAATAATGAACAGAACAAAGAAAGACACTGAAGATCGTGGCTCATTGTCAAAGGAAGAAAGATCCCACAATCATTAGAAGCTATTGTTATTACATGGTACAGTGAAAAGGGAAACACAGAAACACTTACCAAATTCTTCTGCATGCTGCCAGCAGCTGGGTGTTTTTACAGGAAGGAATTTAGCTGGCAATGGATCAGAAGAACTGGATGTCCATATGGGTGTCCAAATATCATGAAGAATTCAAGCTTCATAGCAATGGATTGTCAGTTAAGAAGTCCTAATGTCTCCTCATGCGTTAGCTGAATCTAAGACCAAGACGAATCTATGCTGGTATCCCAAATCAAAATGGTGTCTTGACATGGACATAGTAGTGCTGAAGGCCCATATCTTATCTTTTTCTTCCTTGAAAGTTTTTCTTCATGTCCTTTGTTTTGATACAGTAAGGTTTTAAGGGGGCACAAATACAGGGTTGTCCCATTATAAACAGACATTTTTGAAGAAATCTGCATGCCTGGACTTCAGAATTTCTTGATCTTTGCCTCCCAGTGGGGATTGAGAAGGTCCAAAATATTTGCATGGCTCAAGGGTATGATATGATCAGAGCAAAATGTTAAGCCTGATTGCTATGTATACTAGGTCTCGGGAACATGTGGAGCAAACAACCAAACCTGGCTGCACACCAAGATTTAAAACAGGAAGATGACATCCTGTCTCCACAACTCCAGGCCAGGAGATACTTGGTATGGACAACTGCAAAACTCTGTAAGGAAGCACCTGGAAGGCTGCCAAAATCACCTAGGGCATAGCTGCAGCAAGAACACTCACACTGTAATGGCCTGTATGGAGAAACCACTGCCTACTACAATAATTGAAACAGGAGTGAAGTCACTGCAATTATTCACTAGTCATACCATGCTACAGAATCATACACTGCTGATCCACATGTTTTAAGTGATAAAAAACAATTTACAAAGTAAAATAAAACAAAATCCAACACATGCAAATATGCACTAACAGACAAAAAGGAAAATAAACCGTGAAATTAGAATTAATAGTGCTGCTCCAGATTTATCCATCTTGTTTTGTCCACATTGCTTTTCAAATACTAAACACTTTAGAACTTCTAACAAAATACTCAAAAACAAGGTAAAAAATCTGCATTATTTTACTGCTTACTATCCAAACATAAGCATACATAGTGTCATGCAAGGCATAATACACACTAAGTATGTGAATAAGAAAAGATAGGTTTGAACAAAGTAAGGCCAAGTACCTTATAATCTTGATCTGGTAGCATGTTGAGTAAGAAAGTCACCATCTTCTGTGGAAATTCATATTTTATTGTCCAAAATAACAATTCTTCTAGAAAACATTTATGCTTCAAAACATCCATGATAGACTGATCTGCATAAAAGGTTGAAGCAGGGCATGTGTAATGCAATAAGTATTAAAACTAAAAACAGATAGTGCAGTTGCACTCATATAAAAATTTAGGAACAAAAATTTACTAACATCTTAGTGCATTCTGTAAATAATTTCTTTTTAAACACTGAGCAAATGAACATGACTAACACTGCAAAGTGTCAGGGTCTGTAACTATAAAAAGGACCTCCCAGAGAAGCCAGCAAAAGTTTTCAGTACAATTCTACCACAGAGTCCAATCTTCATTGATTGCACTGAATCATACCACCTTACCGTAATAGCTGCACTGATTATAATGCATCACAGCAAATTACACAGTATTTACACAACCATTTAACCAAGGCAAACAATGCAGACTACTACTTAACTGAAGTTAAAATATGAAAACAGCAAAATACAATTTATGATTAAGTGATGAATTCTATTACCTCAGCAACACTTTACAAAGCTCTAAACAAAATAAATAGAAGCAATAGTGTACCCCTTATTCTTACTTTCAAAGCAATATATACACTGACTGACCAACCACTAAGTTGTTTGTTGGGGTTTTTTAATATAAAAATTACCATAACCAGATAATCAGGAGGCGCTAGCTCCTGATGGTAGCAGGAGAGAAACAGTCTCATCTTTCCCCTTTCAACTCTTGTCCATTCACTCTGCCCCTTTACTCATGCTGATAGTAGATGCCTGTGTGGGACCCGTATAGGAATCAAGTCCAGGATCTTTCCATTTTGTCAGCTGTGTTTTCAAGCAGATCAGTTTCCTGATTGCAAAGCTGCAAACTGACCTTTGCTAGAATAAACTGCTCATGAAATTATCACTTGACAGAGCATAAATCATATTAACTCTCTTTTTAAAAATACTAAAATATAAAGACTCTTCATCACCATTTTTTCAAGAGGTTGATTATTTATCTTTATTTAAGGTTGACTATTTATCTTTAGTAGCTTTATAACTACAACATGTGGTGTTCACTCCAGTAATATATGAGGACTAAAGAAGAAAGTAATAATACTACTACTTCTCTACACCTAGAAATCAACTACACCTGAGGATATATAACTCCACACAAAATCACATATTCCAATAGGAGTGTATGAAGTGCTCCCACGAGCACACATCCAAAAACTTTTACACTGAACCTCATCTGGCCGTGGAGACTCACATCTTCTTTGAAGTCTTTCGACTTCTTTAGAGAAGTCTTTAGACATCTTTAGAGACTGCACTGGATAGCTTTGTGCCTCTTCTAAGCAAGACAGGCATTTGTGCTCTTCCTTAGCAGGAATTACATCCATTTTCCACCATTACCAAAAGTCAGAGCTCCCCGGGCAAGTAATTAATTTGCCCAGACTTAAATTTTAGGATTCTCCTCAAGGCTCTAGCAAGCCACAAAAAAGCAAGAATATGTTTTATTCAGTATATTCTACAAGCACTGATATAAAAACATTACCTTCACAGAATCATGAAAGAGATTAAAATACTATAATATTTTGTAATATTAATTAATATTAAACTATTTTGTAAGGTATTACACATCACCTACTGCAACAAACATATGATGCTCATTTATGTTCTTTTCTTGTTATGAAATTGCATGTGTGATTTGACTGCCCATGAAAGCTTGGTAACCATGCAAGACTGAAGTCCTCTGTCCACAGAACACAGAGCACAAGTTTTGGTACATGCCAAATACTTCTGAGTGAGAACACCAGGCATGGAGACAAGTGACACAACACTGTATCTGTCACTGTGCAGCCTTCTCTGACACATATCACAGCTGAACAGTGTATATCCAATGCTTTATGCAGCAGGTTCAGGCAGGGACAGAACAATATATATACACTTACACCTGCTATATCATTTAAATAGGCAGAATGCTCTTAACAAACTTGGAAAATTTGTCAAGAACACTGGGACTAATGTTCCCACTCTTCGGAAAAGCATTGCTAGATTTTAAATGTCTTTAAAAAAAAAAGTGCCTCCAGGTTTAAAATTGCCTTAAACATCTGGTATTTCAGATGGATGCAGGATAAGGTTTTAAAACAGAGTAAAAAAAAAAATTATCAGTACTCAGTCCCATACCTGTATGAGTGAACCTCAACATAAAAACTGTACATTCTTTAAAGAAACATTTTATTCTTTCTTAGTGTCAGAAAACACCTCACAGAGTGTTGTAAATATCTCTCTGGAATATGAGACTTAGCATTCCAAGATATCCCCAGTATATAAATAACCCTAGATGAAGACAGTACCACTGAAGAGCTAGGATGGGATAGGGAGTCTGCGTATACGGAAAAGGTAAATCTGTTTTTATTCAATACTCAGTTTTCCAAAATTTTCTTTTCATACTCTTATTTTATACCCTATTGGACATAAAATATGAATACTGAAAACTTCAGAAAACTATTCGATATTTAATAAAAACAGATACTTACCCTTCCCCCATTGGCAGACTCCCTCCTCTGGGGCAGATATTAGGAGCTAACATCATGACCACAGTCCATGCTGGGATGCCTCAGAGGGGGAAGACTACAATCCTGGGGGAAAATGACATGTTGAATTCAAGCATCACTTTTTCTGAAATGCCACTGCTGATATTGGTTTTCTGATCAGGCAGCTTCTAAATCTGGGCTTCCTCCCTGTCTCTTTCCCTAATTAGTTATTATGCATCAAAACAACATCATTTTTTTCTTGCGTTACCTGATTCTAACTCATATTTTAGACAAGCTAACAGCCTCTTATATCCAAGTAAGAGAACTTTCCTTGGATGTCTCTACATTTCCTGCATTTCTCCAAAATTACTGCCTCTTCCACATTATTATTCTCTACCACAATCTTTCTCACACCATTTTTAAGATCATCTCTAAACAACACTGTTGCCAAAACATTTAGTTCTCTGCTTTTTCAGCTTCCTAATCTCTTTTTTCTTCAATCTGAAAACACTAGCAACAATCAACCTTACTTTCCCATACTCCTCACAACATCACACTATTTTGTTGATTCATGAACCTTTGCATTTAAAACTCAAGCTCCAAACCTTCGTTCCAGAGACCTTCCAGAAACTTTATTCCAACTTTCACCACAATTTTTCTACCCAAGTATTCTTTTCTCAAGGCTTGTAATTCTTTGTGCTTCTTATGTCAGTCTCCTCATACTCATATTAAAAAAAACACAACCAAAAAGGTGTTCTTTATTTAACAATAGCATTTGAATATTATTAAACACTTCTTAGCACAAAAACATGTGAAGCACAAGACAGAACTACCTTGTCTCTAGCCAATGGTTATTCTTGAATTACAACTTGCCCTGATCTCAACGTGAGTGCTGCTCATGTTGGACTAGAAATTGCAAAAGTGACTAATTTCAAGCTAAGAAAATAGTGGAGTTGTTTCAAGGGAGACTTCATTCACATATTTTATTTTAAACTTTACTAAAACAGTACAGAAAGACCAACCAGAACCAGAGAGAACCATTCCTGCCTGGCTGAAAACACAATCATACTGTACAGTGGCACAATCAAAAAAATTTGTTAAGAACAAATACTTCAAACATTTGTTTTGTAAAGCTATATTGCAGCCTTGATAGCCACACAGTGAAAACTGAATGAATTTTTGGAGCTTACAACACAGAGGTGACAAAATGGTCAAACAGAATCCCAGACAGTGGTACTCCCTCAAGGGAAATCTAACTTGCCAATTACCACATTTTCACTTGCTATTCTTTTTTAGACTTTGCTATGTTTAACACCTGTCATGTGCAGCACTACAGTGCTCGGGAAGTGAATTGAGTATCCCTGGATATTTCTAAGACAGACATAAAGCAAACATGATAAACTGAGATCAGGACTTTATAAATACCTTTGGTGGTGCTGCTTAGTTTCACCCTCTTGCGCTTTCCCACACCTTGGCTACCATCCTGGTCCTCCTGGGGTAGGAGAAGAGTTACAAAAACTGATTATTGTATACTTAGAATCTTATTGCCAAGAGATGGTATGCTCTCAAAATTCTGGTTTAACTACCAAACTAAAACAGAGAAGCCTTCAATATATTCTTACAAGAAAAATACTTTTACTGTTTACAGGAACCATGCACTGTGTGCAACTCTTTAGAGAAAAGTATAATTTTTTAAATTTCCTTTTTACCCCTACAGGCAACATTATCATCCACATTTATTTCATTAATTTTGTAACTTTACTTGCTTTGATTTCTAAAACTGATTGCTACAAAAGCTTAACACTACAAAATTTCTAACCTTTGCACATCTAAGATTTTACCTTATCCACTTGTTGGGTTTGTAGGGTTTTGTTTCCGAAAAAAAATATCAACCAACATATTGTATATCAAAGTTGGCAACACATACAATTAGCTAGATACTTTCTAATCAAAATAAACTTTTGATGCAAGAACAAAGTATTTTTGACACTTTTAAGAGGCCAAGTCTAACTGCTTGTTCCCTACAGAATAATGGAAACATTTTACACAGGCACTTGTCATCTGAAGCTTTCAAGGCAATCCACAAACTAAACAGCAAAGGTTCCAAAATGTAATACAAGTTAAAAACATCCTTACCACCACTTCACAAAATCTAATACTGGATATTAAAAAAGAATGTGACATTACAGGAGTATATTAAATGTTGCATGGATCTTTACCAACACCAGTAGTCCTAATGAAAGTAGAAATGAAGATTCTTACTGGAACTAATCAAATGAGATACAATTAATGCAGATATCTACTGTTAAAAATAAGCAATCAATATCCTTCTCCCCTAAGTAAATGCCATGTCTTACTTCCAAACTTCCCTGGAATGATAAAGAACCGGAATCTCAAGAAGTGACTATCCTGCCTTGAGGAAGAAGATTGTTTAAATCTAAGGACTGACCATAAGTATGGTGTACATGAAAGATCTTATTTTTCCTATCCTTTCATTACTGCCATCTGAAAATTCATTTTAAGATAGACACACATTTGAACACTTAGGCATCCTGTGGTCTTTGTGAACATAGGGTACTTTGGTACTTCAATCAGGAATGAGCCAGTAAGTTCTCAGGATTGCCACTGCCCAGTCTCCTATCAGACGGGCGAAGTATTCTCAAGAAAAAATCAGACTTGCTGGGATATTAGTATGAACTGCAGGACTCTGCAATTTAAGTCTCCTGCCCTGAAAAAAGCATCGGTGAAGAAAGTGAATTTTTCATTTTATAATCTTTTTCTTAATCATGATCTGCTTGACAAACACAAATTACTGAAAAGGAAGTCCACTCCTTTCATCCAAAAATCAAAATAGACTGTGCAGGTGGAAAGCTGAAATGCTTATTAGAAAAATAATGTTCCTCTCCTCTGTACTCCCATGTGAGTTACAACGGGCATTTACAGTTTGTTTTTAACACCTTATTATATTCTCTTAGAGCAGAGTAAAATTATGTTATAATTCAGAAATATGGCAAGAGTACACTTTTAACTGGACTTTCTTCCTCCAGTATTTAAAAGGAATCTAAAAAGGTTAAAAATGTTCTTTGTTACCAAGATCTAATTGGTAGCATTGTTTCACAGTTGGAACACTAGATTACAAAATTTACATAGACTACAAATCAGAGCAGTGTTTCTGCAGGGAACTAAACACCTTGAAAAGTTTTGCACAGTTCAGTATTTAGTTTTACTTCTACAATAGTAGATGGTTCTAAGCAAAAAAATAATCTGAAGGATGGCTGTTATTTCTCATGTTTTCCTTTCTGCAAAAGGAGAAGAAAGGCCCTCTCTAAACCTGTCTTCCTATTTAAGATTTCATGTTCCAAGGAATCAAATAAAACACAGTCCACAAACGCTTTTGCCACACTGAGGAATAAATGTTTTTATACTGGATATCTCTTTACATTATTTAAAGTTTGTTATGTTACCCTACCAGAATGCCTGCTAAGGCTTACTAGTTGAAATTAGGTTTTAAAAAATTGAGAAAAAAAGATGAGAATAAATTGATAAAGTTACTCTACCAGAATTCAACTTTCCTCATTAAATTCCACTTATTTATTAAAACTCAACCTAAAATGAGATTCTCTCCTTTCTACTCCCACTCCATGTGTTTGGTAAGTAAGGTCAAGTCTACACATGGGAACTTATCTACAAAGAAATTCTCACTGCTGCTATCACCAGTTCAGCTGGATTCTCAAGTGCCAAAAACTGCTAACACTACTCACAGCATTACATGCTCTAAGTTTGTTTTAATCAAGTCCAATTTACTTGATAGTGACTTCTGGAATACCTACACAGGTTTCTTCTCCATTACATACATAAGTCAAACTGAAACAGTATTAGCAAAAATCAGGACTTTTCAAGAGGTCCTTAGTAAATAAAAAGCATGAGATCTGTTCCCTTAAACCTCTGTTATTCCTAATTACTAAAATGGGGATAACGTATGGCAGATAGAAGACTTAAGTTTTGTGGGATTTGGCTGCAAGCATTCTCTCCCTTTGATATTCTGTTGCAGTTCATTACAGTCTTTAAAAAGTCTCACCTCATCTGAAGAATCCCCTTGTCCTGATGCTGCCGTAGCACCTGCCAAACCTTTTGAAATAAAAAAGTTCAGAGATTCTTTTCATAAGTCTTATACTGAAAAGACAGCATTTTAAGATATTTAATGAGCCAGTATGAAATGGAACACTACATTAATTTTTTTAAAAGATACATGGCAGTGAACTGAGAAATTAAGAGTAAGATTTCCAAGCAATACAAAATTAAGAGATTTGCAAGTACGTTCCATTGCAGAACTTCAATGCACTGTGTTAACACAGGAGTGTTCTCTCGGAAATTGAAAAAAAAACTCTGATAGACTTCAGTGATCAAAAAAAAAAAAAAATCCACAAAGCCTTTATAAGAAGAGGTGCCGTGGACTGATAATCACTTCACTGCAGTGGCAAAATTCCACTGTGAGCAATTTCATCTTGCCTACTCAAATTCCACTAATGTTACGACTGGAAAAATGGTGCTTAGCAGATGAGCAACAGAAAGTTAACATGTTTAGCTTTGCTGACAGAAATAAGAGTCCTGCAATATGGTAGTGCCATAAATTACAGGTAATTCCCTAAGTTTCATCAAGATTAGCTTTTTAAAAAAATAAACTTAAAGCAGTTTATATAAAACCCATCAATAATCAAGTCTTCTCTTAACATATTTTTCTACACAAACCTTGAACAGATAATGTGCTAGTTCCAGCTCCTTGTTCCTGCATACCACATGCAATTTTATCCTCAGGAAATGCCAGTCCAGAGCCTTTCAAAGCAATGAGGTACTTTTCATGACTTTTCTTTGCACATGCATTCTCTCCAACACCTTGAATACACACATAAAACAGTATTAAACCACCAAAGCAGCTCCTTGGTTCATATACTTCATACTCTGTGCAAGCAATCTAAAAAATGGTCCACAATGTTTTAAATTAATAACACATATTCTCCATTCCAAGAGTCCAGATAAGCATGTCTTACTTTTGATTTCCTTTCCATATTTCTGTATCAGGAAATCCATCACATACAGGAAAGAGAAGTAATTAAATTATTTCCATTCAAATATAACAGGAGAGAAAAAGGAAAGAAAGAATAAAGAGAACTGCCCCTGAGGCAACTTTACTAAGTGTTTCTCCTTTCAAATAAAGACTTGGAGATTGCCTGTTCTTTAACTAGCTGCTGCCCAAGCCAGTTATGGCAACTTCAAACTACAGTAATTACTATTTGTTCTGTATCTATGCAAAGGACTCTTAATCACAAAAAAATAACATGGAGTTAATTTACGCTAGGGGTTTGGGGTTAGTTGTGACTGGCCAACATTTTCAGATTCATTGTGATTTGGTACATATAAATAATACGTACAAATAATGAAGGGAGGGGTAATGTTTAAGAAAAAAGATGAAAAAGGCTTTGCACAGAAATGCAGGACAGACAATGGCCTTTTGCCATTCAGGTCTCCTCCAGTAACCTCTGCGAGATCCCAAAATAAGTTAGACATATTCCACTTTGAATAACCTTGTTATGCCCAACATGGAAGTACTTGTTTCACGTCACCGTGTTCATGTCACTTTGAAGAGAATGGATTTCTTATAAAAACTTCTCTGAAAGGATGTTTTTTATACATTTATTTGGGACGGGTCAGATATTTGCTCTTACAGATCTTAATACAAATATTTCTAGTCACTCCTGAAGCTCACCTTCCTATCAACATAATATCCTTAAAAATATGCTTATTTTTCTGTGTTTTGAGATGCCAAATAAAAACATGCAGAAACTGAACTTATAAGCAAAACTTATGCCTTTAATTCTTCATAGTTTGAAAATTTAATTATTAGAAATAACACAAACATACCAGAGCTAAGGTCTTTGTAGAACTGTTGGCTAGTTAAAACCTGGGTAAGAACTGATCTCATTGCACCTCCCATTTTGGTCAAGTCTTCTAGGAAGGAAACATGTGGCTCCAAAACCTGGAGGATTTTATGAAGGTCTTTCTCTGATGGCAGATCAAGAGCTGAAAACCACAACAGAACAACTTTCAGTGTAGGTGTAATATAATTTACCCAAGACCATCACAAGCAGAACAGTTACGACCACCACAAATGAAAATAATTCATACATTCATAATGCTCTAAAATTCACACATACAAATTTCAAACTATACCTGATTTCATTTTCTGGAGGAGCTCAGCACAATGCTAGGTAACCCTTACAACATACTTAAGCACACCACCAGGTAACAAAATCAAATCACCTCGTCAGGCCGCAATTTTGTTAGGAAGAGAGGCACAAAATACAACGACATAAACTATGGATAGCATTAATGTACTGTGTCTTCACAGACAGCAAAGCAAGAGATAACAGCATGGTAAGATATGCTAGGTACACGCAAATTCAAAACATACCAGGCTCATTATATCCCTCCCTTAAGTGCTGAATCAGACTAAAGATGAACTGTGGAAGAACTAATTCTGACATCATCAACAAGTCTTTTGGGACACATGGAACATTTGAATTTGATTTAATCCGGTGTCTTTTACAAAACCTGTAACAGATGAGAAAAATGTTAGCCAAGTACAGCTCAGCAGTGTTAACATATACTAAGAAAACAATTCCTTTTTCCATTTTTCAGAGAGTATATGCTTTTACATTAAGGGTGGTATGGAAATGGTATTCTGAAACTCCTGCTACTATATTCAAGCCCATTCTGATTCTGAGGCCAGAGAATTATAAAGGTGCCAATTTTTTTTCTGCTGCTCAAAGTTCACATATCTAACATCCCAGCTTCTTCCCATACATATCAGACATATCTTCCACTGAACAATTAGAAGAACACTAGCTTTCCTCTCCTTTCTGTGACATAATCAGAGGTTGGATTGATTTTTCAAGTCCTCATTCAGGCAACGACTTCTAAAAATGTCTTCTGACAATAAAAACAACTTAGAAAGGCATAAGACTTTGCAGGATCAGTGTGTATTTCAAATGTACAGCAACCAAGATTTACAAAATCCATACAAAATCGTTTCATTTAAAAAGAAAAGACAACACTTATTCTTTGGAAAATTCCTGCATGGTAGTAGCTGAGCCTTGGCTAATGCACAGTGACACGACGTTGAGCCAAACTCCATTAGAGCAGACAGAATGATTTCCCACTCACTTAACATGAGCCTGACTCAAGAGACACTGAATACTTTTCAGCTCCCAAGCTATTTTTAGAAAGGACATATACCAACATCAAAGAGTTATTTACCCACGTCAAAAACATCAGTAACAAAGAATAGTCTAAAAATACATCACACAAGAATAAACTTTACTGGAAAGATTCACTAGATTTTACCAATAATTTTTCAACACAAAAATTCAGAAAAAAATACAGCTTTGTTTGAGTATGAAAACTGTTTTCCAAATTTATGCCATAGTTTCCAGAAGCACCCTGCTACTTTCTAAAACTTAAGCCTTTCTTCTTTGAGGACCATTGAAGAATCACCTTCAAGAGAAGAAGGAAATAGAAGAAAGCCACAAAGCAAGTATCTAAATCAAGAAAAAAAAGTAAAAATAGAAAAAGAGGATTCGAGTCCAACAATTAAAACAGCAATTCACAACAATGGGTAGCCAATTCATAAGATTAAAGATTAAGAGTGTCTCCTTTGCTTTCACACATTAGAAATGAGACTTTTTATTAAGAAAAGGTATAAAGGGACAGTACTAGCCAGTTGATTTGCAGTTTGTATATACAACCGAAACATCCCTGGGAGGGAAAGGGCCTGACAGAAAGAGCTCAGTGATGAGTGACAACTTTCTGTTAATTAATGTCCAAATAAACAGTGTTTACTTTTGCCTCCCACTTCTCATACTACATTCACAGAAGTTATGAAAAGTCATTCCGTGTTCCTTGTTCAAGTACGAATAAACAGCACAATTTGCAACTGCAGGGAATTCAAAGGAGCTTGTAAAATTCACTTTTTCTCTTTGGTCATCCACTTTTATCTTTTCCACATACAGAAATCTGAACTGCTATGAACCACAAATGTGGCTTCATCTATGCTGAAATACAATACTTCATATTTTAAAAAGCAATTGGTTTCCCTTTCACCACTGTCCTTATAAGAAGAGATCAAAAGTAAATAAAGACCTAAAAGACCCAAAAGGAAGGAATTACTATGCAGTGTGTTCTAAAATCTTTTACAGCCCACCACCCCTCCATATATTTTACTTCTGTCAAAAGATGTTTTCACTGGTTGTGATTTCAAGCTAAGGAAGCCACTGTGACAAAACACGCAGGTAAACTCATTTTGAATCCCAGCTTCTGCTAAGCACAAGGCTTCCTTCCACAAAAAATAAGCTCTGCTCCCCCTGAAGCCTATGTCAACATGCCAGTTCTGAATCCATCACGACAGAATCACATAATGAGTTAGAAGGGATCCAGAAGGACCAAGTCCAATTCTTAAGGGAATGGCACATCGGGGAACCAAACCCATGACCTCGGCATTACTAACACCATGCTCTAACCAACTGTGCTAATCTCAGGGTTTAATGGATTAATGATCCCAAATTTTACATATCCTGAAAATGAAAGTTATGAATATGTCTTTCTTGAGATTCTCAAGAAAGAACTATTGAATTATAAAGTGTGTTATAACTGCTATATTAACACAGATCCTGGAAGACCAATAAAGAACCCAGATTCAATTCCCTGTAAGGAAAAGTTCTTTCACTGTCACATGCACAACCATAGTAGGTTCAAACAGGAAACAATTTCTAGATACCAGGCCCTAAACCTTAAAGTAGGAATACCAATGTAATTTTACAAGAGGCACCATACTCTGCATTTATGGTTCAAACGCTACAGTATTTAAGTAGTACAATCCAGAATTACTCAAAGTTCTATTATACAGTGTTATACGATTCTTCTATAAATATTAATGAAAATGCCAGACAATGACTTGGAAGGTCGTCAGAGTTAGGACAACAGCTGTCTTAACTAAAGAAGAGACTGAACTCCAAGCTGTGCGAAGGAAGAAATAAGATGAGATTTCATATAAGCCAAAAGACACACCTGGACAAACTTCTCAATGGGTTACATGGTTACCGGACAAACAGCAGCCAAAGCTATTCCATAATCAGTTCCTTATATACTTCTGAAAGAACTTCCTTACCAGAGCATCAGCTAAAGAATTGTGCATCTACATAAATGTACGTTTCAAAATGCTTCTGAGACTATCAAAATAGGCTTTAATAGGCAACAAAAAGGAACATTTCCCAGATCTCTCCTGGTACCACCAAGCCTCAGAAATCCACCACTTGCAGCAGGTAGAAATCTCTAACAGGGGGCAATGAAAAGTGGATATAATCCAGACAAGAAACACATTTTTTCTGAACAAGCTCAAAAATAATGAGGGAGAGGAAGACTGACTAGGTAACTGACAGATCACCTTGATCTAAGTTTTCTAACTTGATTTCAATATTGCAAAATACTTCTTCCAACAGGCCTGTAGCTCTTATTCACTCTTTTAGCAGTTTGTATTTCTTGCAGTCTTCATTGTAGATATTTTTACTACTATACTAGAATGATGTTTAAGAATGAGTGTATCAGTGAGAATGTCAATTCAATAGACAGAAATATTCAAGCCCTATGTATCTGAAGGTCTAGCATGGAAGTACGAAAATACAGGTCCACATGAAAACAAAAACCATAATCTTTTTTCCTTATTCTTTTCTCTGATTCGAAAGTACACTCTGGTTTTGATTTTCTATGCATTTTCCTACCTTTGAAATCACTTTTTCATAAAAAGATAATGGGTAATGTTAGTAAAAGGAGAGAATAAACGGTGAACTTTTAATTAAATACTTAGGTTTAACAAAGAATCTTGTCCACATGACTTCAAATAAAATTCTGACATTTCTTATGCTGCATTAGTATCTTATTTGTGAAATGCAGAACATTGCTGACATCTGCATGAGTAAGGAATACCATTTGTTATAAACATAAGCAGCATTAGTATCTTCTGAACAACTCCCATGTCAAACTTTCCAGATTCATTCCATTCTTTCCTGCTATTTCCATTTTTAATAATTCTACTGTGGATGTCCAAAATGCATTTTAGAAGTGGCTTCAGGTAAAATAACTCCCTCCCTTTAGGCTACAGTTTCACAGCCTAGTCGAACTAGGTCAGTCCTGCCACAACTCTGTCTTCAGCCTTCTTATTTGTTCTAGCACTAGAACTTGACTGATCCTGTGTTAAACCAGCTCAGAAGCTAAGCCAGCAGAAGTTATTTACTTCTATGAATATATAAAAAATTTCACAGGGCCTGTTTAAATCCACTAACACTCAAAGACCAGTCTCCTCGGAAATCACACTGAAATCCCTAAATCATTTTGCCATCATCCCTTTCCTTGTTCACCTGACAGGGAGCAAAACACAGAGAACAAAATAAACCAAAACCCCAAACAAAGACATGGAGGAAAATGCCATCCTGGCCAACCAGCACAAGTAGATACCATGCTCACTGTGGAGGCAATTCCATCACTTCAAAGGAGAGTTTTCAAACTCTGCAGTTATCACAGCAGCCGATAAAAGCCTTCAGTACCAGCCAGACCACACCTTTACAGCTTCTGAACATTTGATCAATCCTTCATCCACTACATCCCACAGTGTCTCGAGTTTCAGCTGCCTTCCAGAAACTTCACATAAGTTCATGCACACACGGACTATTTTTACCCTCACTTTTCTCTCACTATTTTGTCCCCTGCCTCCCCATGTTCAAAAGTAATTTGTTTTTAAACTGGATCATAAGACTGCCAAAAGAAAGCATGCCAATTTCACAGTCTTAATAGTACTACAGCACTACGAGTACCTGACTCTGACAGAAGCTTGTAGGGATAAGGATCTGGGACCCCAAGTGACAGAATCCAGATGAAAACTGCTGGAAATCAATTCTTAAGCAAAGAAAGTAAAGCTCTACTTGATTCTTCAATGCAGTAAGTCATACCTAAACTGAGCTCTTATTTAAAACATAAGTTTCATATATACGTATATGGCATAATATACATTCATACTGTATACCGCATGACTGACATCATGTAATGTTTCATGAAGTATTCAAATGAAGTTTTACAAATAAGAATTCAACACAAAGTTTTTAAAAAGCATGTATTGTGTCTCCACTGTAAAACTAACACACAAATACTATTCTTACATACTCTGAATCTACAAAACAGATGCAAGATACAAGATACTTTTTGAGTGCTGCAATTGTTTCTAAGTTCTTACACAGCCATTTCATGATTTTTTATGTTCTGGTAGAGTGTTTAAATGTTTTGCCCTGGTTTTGCAGTTCAAATATCAAACCAAATCTTAATTCAGAACAAAATAAAACTCGCATAATCAGGATTAGAAAATTATCTTGACGAAAAAGGGCTTTGATATATTGTAGCCTTGCTTTATGTAAATCCACTGTCCCTAACAATAACAAACACAATGGTAATTCTGAAGAAATGCAAAGAAATAAACCTACTGTTCCTAAAAAATAAGTTTAGCATGTTTCCCCCATACACCCTAATAACTACATTTCATTAGTTAAATTCCTTTCACTTGCAAAACAGGCTTCTGAAAGTGAATCAACGTGGTACTGACTTCAAGGCCCAAGGAATGAGCACTCTTCTGCTCTTTATGAAAACTGCAAGCTACAGAGTTCAGACAAAACTGAATACTTGCATTTCTGCTGAAATGCAACTGAAAAGCCAACTGAAAAGATGTCAGTCTAACTCTTCCAACCAGAAAATCTCCAAAACAGAGACAATAGAGTCACTAGTGGAGGACAATGAAACACAGTAGAATAATTAATGGCTTCTCAAGAAAAACAAAAAAACTCCCACCTTTAAAGGACATCTTTTCAGGCTTTAAGCTTTCATGACAAAGCTGTTTGGCCAGGTTAGGAAGCTAGAAATCACAGACTGGACACTAAGAAGTTATTCCAATCCTTGCAGAACAGCAGGAAGAGAAGCAATGACTCACTAGAAGGTCTCTTAGTGCTCAGTGCTACATTAAGAGAAGAAGCACACCAGTTCAAAGAAAAATCAGACAAAGCTGCTCTGCAGAGCATTTCTATTATTCTCTGTTAGTCCTCAGACACGAACATCTTGTATAGTAGACAAAACCACAATGAGCTTCATTAGTATACAAGTACCCATTATCAATCAGAAACAGTAGATTCGGCAGTTTCAATCATAAGGCCTTTTTTAAGGAAAAATTGAGCAAGAATGAGAAGGAATGGACTTCTGAGAGCTGAAGCTGAGCTATGTTTGAATGGAACCCAGAAGGTTGTTGAATTTGAGCATTTTGATAGCCAAGAGAGCAACTCCAGAGAGTAACACAATTCGCTGCCGCAAAAATATTCTTTAGAGAAAGGGTGGATGCCCTAGAATAAAATTACTGCACTGTAATTGCATCTAAGTACAACTTACTTTTTACCTACTTTGATTGAAAAGCCTCCATCTACACACAATTTGAAATACATTTGTAAAATAACAGACACACAGCTAGACAGCTTACAAATTTAATACTCAGTCTCATTGGTGCAGCTTTTTCAGACATCACAGTGGTTGTAAAGTAAAGTCCTTCCAAATTAAAAGGGCTTCAGTTATGCTATTAATGGAAATATTAAGATTCTTTAAATTATCTTAATTCATCTATTTGCATGTATGAATACAGTCTTCAACAGCAACTACAGCCTTTTCAGGTGAGAAAAGAAACATATTTTACTTTTAACTGGTCTTAAAGGACCAGTTAAATTTAGTATTTCACTGTATTAAAGAAGGCATTGACGAGAACACTCTTCAAGCTCAACTCTAAAAAGCAATCTTTATCAAGGTTAATATGAAAAAAGCACACAAGAAAATTATTTACATTCAAAATTCTTTCACAGCATGGAGTCTAAAGGTATCATCTTTTTTTCTTCCCTTCAACTATGGATGCTTAACTTAATAATATTTAGAATCTGATTTTGCAGACTTCTTAGCCTTACATAGCATTCACAAGCAGAATTACCAGCTGACTTCAGAAGAAGACCTGAAACACAAGCAGATCAGCAAATAAAATACCTAGTCCTGAGCCCTCATCAGAGCCATGTCTGCCTGGCCCTCAATCTTCCCAAACCACTGTAAGTTCATGAGCAGTCTCCCTGACCAGTTGCTTCTGGAGTCACATCAATTATCTACCTTGAAGTACATGGACGGTACATCTACTTAAAAGAACAAAAATCAAGTTTTCAAAATAGAGTTAACAAAAATATTTTCTGGCTAACAAAATTTTCCCAAGAGCATTTAAACAGGTCAAACATAGAGCATGTAGGATTTTGACCCAAATACTTCATCTGATAAAGTTCTAAGAGACTACACGGTGCTAGACAAATGCAAAAACAACCTTCATTTCTTCAGGATTTGAGTAAGATGTGTGAAATTTAATAACAGGTATCAACTTGAGCTTTGGCCAGGCCTCCAATAGACAAGGTGTACATATAAGTAATTTGCTGTTCTCTTAGAAAGTTATCTATCTGTTTCATGCCAGACCTATTATCAGTGCAGGCACTGTGCAGAAACAAAGAGGTGCATCCTGATGAAGGCAACAGAGTTCATTTAGTCCTAGATACTGTAAAAGCCGTTTGGGTATCTCTATTAATTCAATGCAACGAAAATTCATTGTTTTCAAAGCTCACCACCAGAATCCTCTACAGAGGAAGGCACCTAAGATACTATTATTTAAAACCACCTGCAGCTGTCAGATACTATTCCAGGATTTTTTAAAAATATAAAATTCCTGATATTCTACAGGTGATAAGGAAGTATGGGCTGAAATCTGAATCAACCTATATGGTCATTATGAAAGATCTAAGAGACAACAGTTCTTCAGGAATGTGTTCCCCAAACACACACCCAAAATCACGTTTGTTCCATTGCCAACAGATCCACTGACAGCTCCATGTAGATCAGATATGTACCAGACAAATAACACTCCACCCTGACATAGTGAACTTAGAATCCTAGCAAGATGATAGGTCCATAAAAGGTATAAAAACAGCTTTAGAATTTGGTGGGATCAAAGTAAAGGAACGGAAAATCAACACCAGTTAGCCCAAATCTAAACAAGACTGTTTCAGAGACCTCCAAAATACAGCTCTTCTTAAATTGAATATACACCAAGGCCAGTTACAAAGCAATAGACAAGTCATACAATAAATAAGCCAAATTTCAGGCAAGGCAAGATATATAGCAGTCATATCTTGTGAGCTCAGCCTTCACAGTACTGCCGTGTTCTTCACATCAGACTGGCCCTATCAGCAAAGCCTTTGGGGTAAAACCATCATTTAAGTTTGTTCAGTAACTAACACAGCAATAGTTCAGGCTTCTAAATATTTATAGTTATGTATATTGATATGTTTCAACCTCTTACTGATGACTTTGAAACAACTCTACATTATTCCAGAGGAATGTATAAAGTAACAATGCATCTAGTCAGGTCACAGCTCTAAAGGCAGTAATACAAAACTAGCACTTGGCTGTTAACCATTTGGAATACATCTCAGCAACTAACTTAGAGGCTGATGTCGTCCTAATTAGAGACATTCTTAAAAGAAATCACGTCAGGCAGGTTTGAGAGCTGACTGTATGACATGATAGACTTAACATGTTAATCTGCAATGTCTTTTGCTTTCCAAGGATAAGGCCTAACATGAAGCTCTATGTAAACTACTCAGTGTTACTGTGGAATCCTAAGAAGAAATACATTATATTGAGCTTTATGTCTGGGGGAGGCACGAAGGAGGACAGAGGGAATTAATTATTTATAAATGCATTGCAACTTCAAATTCTGTGGTCATTGTGAATCCCAGTAGGAATTCCTGTACTTTGCATGTGGATGAACACGGTGGAGCTTTTGTTCTGTAGAGTCACAGCCGTCAGATATCTGTGACCATTGATTTATCTGGACTCTCATACTAAGCTAGCAGCCACTACAGCTCAGACTTCTCTTCAGTCCCTCCTTGGTAGCCCAAAGGACTTCAAAGGAAGAAAAGCTGCATGGAGTTGTCAGAGATCCTACAAAACACCATTTGTACCAGCTCAACAATCCTGAACACACATTTTTACATGGTTTCATAAAACTCAGAGACTAAACTAAAGTTGGCTACTTGTAAGTTCTCAGCCTGTTGATAAAGCACCTGTTTCACCAACCTCCTGAAGAGAGGTCAAAAAGAGCACTCTTACCTCTTTGGGGCTGCATTACCAAACCTAGCCTAGGTCCTGGAGAACTGAAAACTTCTTGGTAATTGTTAAACAAGACAATTGATAGAGTCACACTGGAAGAGACAACCTTGAAGCAGCAACATGCTGTATGTATGCTAAGCAGGTGATTTGCTGTTGCAAGACACTCCATAAAATAACCATGTAATCCACTTGGTGCCAGTAAAATAATAATTGCCTATATGTCCCTAAACACAGCCACAAGCAGATCTGACTTTTTTGATCTTAAGTGGATCCCAGTGCTACAACCCAAGATGGTACAAGAGAACTTTCCAGATGAACGTGCGTAGAATGCATCCCAAGGTAACTAGTAGTAATAGCTTTGTCAAGAGCAAGCTTCCTTTTCTATGGTCACTCTATTTGTTAAACTTTTCACAAGTCTAGAATATGAAAAAGTTCCTTTACTCTTACTTAGCTACAGAATATAAAAGAAATAGAATATAATCTTCCATAGCTCCCAATCTGTTAAGTATCTCTGAAAAGCAATAAAAGAAAAGGAAGGATAGAATTTTATGGGGACAGAATACCCAAGGTCATCAATATTAAGTATCTACCATCCAAAATTTAACTAAAACATTCACTAATCCTTACTGGGTGCAAACATTTTAAAACACTGAAAAAACCAGAGCCATTTATAAATAAATTAAAGTGGAAAGTACCAAGCAGTTTAGAAACTAAGAATATACTTTTCATACTTGGCAGCAAGAGGAGGCAAAGAGAATTGTCCAGCCTTTACCTAAGGAGATCACGGTAGATCCAACAGACACATCTGTCTCCAATAGAGATGAAATGATGAAAAAAAGAAAAGAGAGAGAAGTCTGATCTACTGTGTAGCTCAGACAGGATCTCTACGAAACCTACACTGACTCAAACTTTAAGACACAGAGCTAAATGAAAAGATAAGCAGGGATCAGTAGATCTGCAGTAGAACTGCAGAAAGTTTAGAGCTAGGTACCTGAAGGTGCTTTTGAACACACAGCATACATCACCAATCTGTGAGAGTTACCTTTCTTATAACTACGAGGTTGTTTAGTTGATAGAGAAACAGCCCACTGCTGCAAGTGGAAATGGATAACACCTTAGTCCCTTTGATATAAGTCATAAGAGAAGGCAACACTCTATGTCAGTGGAGCCACTGGTTGCCATAACTACCAAGAAATACACAGCCAACATCACTGCAAAAGCCTATTAAACGAAATCTTTAACATGGCTTTTTGCCTTTCAGGATATGCAACCCTTGATGGCGGTATTATTCTTGTTGTACTGTAATGCAGCACTAAAACATCTGCTTCCCACATGATTAATTTAACAAATAAGTCAACACACAGTGACACATGCTCTGAAACAGGACACCGCAGAACGCAATAGCCAAAGTGCTGAGGCTCTCTAATATATCAGGTAATTGTCTACAGACTTAGAGGGGAATCAGAACAAGACAGCCATAGAAACAAGACGGTACTCACCAGTAACAGATTATTGACTACTTATACTCTTACAATAACCATATGCCATATTGCTTTCTTCAAGCTTATTTCATAAACTATCAGTTTCATTACAATAAAAGACCATCTACCAACCAAAAAATACTCCAGTCTGAATTTTCCCCTGTCTAACTGCATGGGGTTTTTTTTAAATCCAACAGATGAACTCATTTGAACTGAGCATATCTCTACTCAAAATGCTTTAGAACTGAAGATTTTGCCTTCTTCAGAACATTATTAATTACCTCTGAAGGACCTGCTAAATTTCATTTGCAAATAGCTAGCTACCATATGGGAGACAACAACAAACTATTTCCACCTCCTGACATACCAATGGATTTTAAAATCTATTCAACCTTGCCACAGGTAGAATTTAATACTTACACAAGCAGCTACATTTACAAACTTGAATATTTTCTAAAGTTTACACTACATTCTAGTAGATCAAACCAACTGCAATTAACTTAAACATCAAAACCACTGAAATCCCCACGGAAATCAAAAGGTTCAAAAATTTGACAATCTGATTTTTTAAAACAAATGAGAATTATGCAAGGTACCTAAAGCAAACCAAGGTATCTAAGGTAAATCAGCATCCATCCATTATGCTACATTCCAGCTTATTTTTATAACGACAGCAGAAATAAAAAAACTAACACTCAGGTATCCATATAAAGCAAAATATATATTTAATTAGTACTACAAGATTAACACACACCCATCCTCATACTCCAGAGCAAACCATCTCTAGATTTACATTAGCCATCCTAAAGGCAATGAAAAGATATTCCAGATTCTAAACTGTAGAGATTTCCTTTATAGCAGATCAGTTAACTAAGACTTCATGAGAAGTACTTTTTGAGCTGCATCAAAAAAATAAACTCTGAATATGGAGACCAGATAACAAGAACAGAAACTAAAGAATGTTACTACCATATTCATATACAGAATCTACAGAAAATTTTATCTGAGCAGACAGATGGTAGATAAAGTTTGTAAGTAGGCTCCACATTTGATTCCCTTGCTATTAATAGAAGCCTAGGCTGTAGTGGCCAAGGTTATATCAGGCTAGACACACTCCAGTTTCCTAAGTCTACCATGAAGGCTTCCTAACTTCAACATGCAAAGCATTACCTTTGTAACTGTGCATTTGATTTGTATACACAAAGTTAAAACTCCATCTAAACATGCTGCATGGTAGCAATTCAAGTCAATAGGTAAAACTCCGTGTGTGCACACATAAATATTTTTACATTGCTTTAAGCTTAATTTACTTTGTCTTGCACAGCAAACAAAGTTTCTAGTTCACATAATTGCAATGGCTTAACATCAGTTCTTATCTACACAAGCAAAACTGATCTTAGGTTAAATGCAGACACCCCATATGCTGCCAGGTACTGTCCTCCTTATATGTCCAAGAGGATGGAAAATCTACTGCTCCACACTGAGAGTTGTTTCTGAACAAATATTATGTAATTCTTTATCTTTAGACCAAAACTCCTGAAGGGACCTACCTCACACACAAGACAATTTCCTCTCAAATTCTACCATTAAAGGTAATAAGTAGGGTACATAGAAATGAGAAGATTGTTACTCCCCCAGGGTTTGCATCTGTTTACACCGCAAATTTAACAGCATTTTTAATTTCTTCTTTATTAAACCAGCTTTCTTCAAGAAGAAAACTGTTTAAAATAAGAAAACACGACTTGGAAAGCTATACACTCCGCGATGAGAGCAGCACCACAAGTCATTACAATATTCACCCTAAAGTAGTTCAATTTTTGTGTGCTCTGTTAAAATCCTGCCACTAAGAGGAGCCCTAAGTCTATTCCACAATGAACAGTGGAAGAAGTAGTATTAATTTTCTTTCCTACTTCTCAAGATCAAGGGAAACTCTCACTTCAGTGATGCTGAGGAAAGCAGAATCACCATAAGTTGAAGAAGAACCGATAAAGAATGAATCACTTCAGCAGTAGCCACTTGAAACCGCTGAAGATTACTGAAAACAAAAGGAGGAAAAAAAATTCTGCCACTGGAGGAAGTCTACCAATAAGAAAAGATTCCACCAAAAAAGAATGAATAAATGATGAAGGCAGATAACAAGAGAAAGAAAAGGTGAGAAAAGCATAAGAAGCAAAAACTGAAGCCACTTCAAGGCCTACAGCAGGAGAATGGCGATTACAGATGCAAAGAATCGGAGTCAAGGCAACAACATTCAAGAAACAGAAAAAGCAGAATTAATGAAATCTCTAAGTAGAAATGCAAAAAGAGAATGAATCTTAAGATGCTAAGTGAGTGATACAGAATTACAGACTGTAAATTTACAAATCCAAGAAGAGAACCAAGGAAAATGTTTCAAAATTTCTGTATGTTCCTAGTGTTTTCTGCTAGGTATGCCACAACTTAGGATTCAACAGCACACCATCTCACCCAGGCTCAGTCAAGACAGACTATTCCAGAAAGCTTGTCAGAAGGGAATCCTCATTTAAGCACTCCAAACGGTCATCTAGTGAAGTCTTTAGCTCACTGGTGAATCAATAGGAACACAAGGAGCTCCAAAAGACACTCAGTCATAGAATTTGAAGTTTACTGGCTAGGTATCACCTTCATCCAGTAACTGGTTGACCGCTCTTTCCTTCCACCATTGAGTACATATGGGAACAAAGGAGGGTTTAATGAGGTACCCGATTCCTCTTCTTCTGACCAGGCACTTCAGTCTTGCCTCCAGTAGGTCAGAATACAAAAGACCTTTGACTTCCACAAAACTCTGCCCTATTGTATTCATCCAAGCGTTACTGCATTCCTTGATTTAAAGCTAAGGTGGCAAAATGAACTGCAGATCAGGAAATCACACAAAAATGGCTCCCTTTTACTCAATCTGTTCACTTTGGCTTATCTGCTCACATGCCGTCCCAAAGTATTTTGACTTCACGGCTAGCTATGTTAGGCCAAGGCTGCTAGCTGGAAGCTGACAGGTACTGCCTCCCATGCACTCTGCCTTATCAACTTCCCTGAAGGCTGGCACTCGGTGCAAGGGCAACAAGATTCGCATGAGCGTCCTAAAAAAGAGGCACACACGCATCAACAAAGCCACCTTGCCGAACGCCGGCGGATTCCTCGCTCAGCCCGTGGTCCGACCCGCAGCCAGAGGTGGGAGGGAGGCGGCCCAGGAGGGAGCAGGGGCCTCACTTACTGCCCTCCCGCAGGGCGGCTGCGGGCCGGGGCCGCGCTCCCGGCGTAGCCCGGGCACAGCTCTGCCGCCCGCGGGGTCGCCCCCGCCGGCAGG
>VZTD01000211.1:904779-918703 GCA_013397725.1 Rhagologus leucostigma
CCCGCACCCCCCTCCCGACACCGCCTCTCCCCTCCCCTGACACCACCCTCCTCTTCCTCCGCCCCTGCCCTCCCGCCGCCCTTCCAGCGCGCAGGTGCGCGCCCCGCGCTGCCGACGCACAAAATGTCGCTGCCCGCCGGCCCGAAACTTCACGTCCGTACCGGGGTCCCGGCAGGCGCGAGGAGCGGGGAGGGCTCACCTGGGCCGGCCGGCGGCCCCGACGGCAGCGGAGCCCGTTTGTTACCGAGCCGTGCCTGCAGCGAAGCGGCTGCCGTGAGACGCCCTGCTGCCGCCGGCGTGTCCTGGCCACAAGGGTCCCGCCGGGCTCAGGTGGTGGCGGCTTTGAGGATAGGAGCAACTGCGGAGAACGTGCGAGGCACTCTGAGGCTTCGGGCCGGCGGTTCTGAGCTCGCTGCCATCAAGCGGCCCTACTGGGGGTGCAGAGCAGCGCCGGGCTCCGACAGCACCACTGCACCCCGGGGTGTCCGCATAGCCGCGCCCCCAGGTACCAGCGTGCGGCTGCCTGCGCGCTCCCACCAGGAGAGAACGCATTTGGATGCGAGTTACCGTGTTTCACACACCGATCGGCGGTTTTAGACCTCGATAAATAGATTTTCAACTGTGCAATGGAAAACCTTGTACAAAAAAAATCTATTCATAAACGAGAGTAACCTTCTACCCGACAGCTACGGGCCCCAAGGCAGCTGTCTCTCTTCTGGCTTTGCCTGTGTTTTCTATGGCCGCCTGTCTGCTGGCGGCTTGTTGAGGTTCCAGGTGAATGTTACTCTTCTCTCAACGACCGCTTTTCTCACCGCACCGGCAGAAACCCAGTTCCTTGCTCTTGTCCCTAAGGGCACTCAGGAGCGGGACCACCGAGAAAGCCCGGTCTGCCAGGTGCGTCCTCCGGCGCTTTCAAAGGCACCGCGCAGCGGTGACACGTAGGGCTGCAATAAAATGTCTCGTGTTTATAATACACGAGACCAAAGCTCACACTTGTTAACGAAACACGGAGAAATTCCCTTGCGTTTCATTCCCGCAGGTGCCCGTCAGCCCGGGAAGGGGCGGGCCGGGGGCGGGCAGTGCGCGCCGGGGGCGGGCGGCGCGTCGGAAGTGCGCGGCGCGTGGAGCGGCCCGGCCCGGCCCGGCCGAGCTGCGGTGAGTGGGCGCGGTATCGAGCGGTAGGGCGCTGCGGGGCGAGCGGACAGGGTAGATCGTGGCGGTCACTGGGGCTCGGTTCCTACCCCGCTTAGGGCTGGGCGGCGGGCGGGCCCGGGCGGTAGAAACGGAGCCCGGGGCCTGAACTCCGGGAGCCGGTGAGGAGAGGGGCTGCCGCGGCCCGGGTCCGCGCTCGTTCCCTATAATTGGTGCGCCGCTAGCTGCGTCCCGGGAAACGGCAGCGTGAAAACACCCGGGTGATGCTGAAGAGGACCAGGGGATTTTAAGTATGAAATGATTTAATATGTAGTTTATTTATATTGTTTAAACTGATTACACATTATTTTCTTTAGTTAAATCATAAACATGAAGAAATTAAAGCTTAAAGAGCTGGAAAGCTGTCTTCAACAAGTTGATACTTTTGACAGTCCAAAACTACTCCTTGAACAGTATCCAACAAGACCTCACATTGCAGGTAGAGGTGACCCACACCACTGTTTTCTCTTTTACTAGTTCTTCATCAGCACTTTTAATTCAAACAGTTTTTTCTACTGCATTGTCTCCTTTGAAGGCTTTACAACTAAAAGTAGTTAAGAAAGTATATCCAACAGGAATGTGTTTAGTAGTATACTGGTAATGTACAATCCAAAAATCAAATAAATTAATTTAAAAGATAATATTGTGGTAGAAGCAATCTTAATCTGTAACTGTAGAAGCTGAAACAGAGTTATGTCATGACCCACAAAACCAGTGAAAGTGTATATACAGACACTCATCCATAGCTTAATTATGCTCTTTTCCGTATTTTTTATTCTTCTGTTGTTTTTCCCCCCAAAAAAGTTTAGAGGCATACTTTTTCTACAAGCAATACTCAGAGCTCAATTACTCAATTACTATGTGTAATCTCTCCACCAAAGATGCACAGTTTGTAACTCATCAAAATGTTTCTGACTCTTCATATATAAATGAAAAAGAATTACAGGCAGTGAGAACATCAGTTTAACTAAAGGGGTTTTCTAATGTAAAATTAAAATTTCTGAAGGCAGAAACAGCTTTTCTTGATTAGTCACATGCATATTTGATATTACTTACCTGTTTTGTTTGGGTTTTCTCCCCCAGCATGTATGCTTTATACAATTCACAATACTTTTGACGATATTGAAAACAAAACAATTGCAGATTTAGGATGTGGTTGTGGCATGCTCAGCATTGGAAGTGCATTGTTAGGAGCAGGGTAAGTATTTAATATTAAGTTCTGGTTATATTTTTTTCTGGCATAGAAGAGTGGAAAGTAAGATTAAAACATAGCAATGCTGAACTAAACAATTTCAGGTATATAATCTGGTGCATAATCAGGCTATTTACCAAGTTTTGACCGTCAATAACCATATTGTGAAAATGATGGACAGTTGACATGAATTTGGAAGTCATTTGCTTTCCCCTGAAGCATTAAATGAACACATGAAACTTCCTTCACGAAATTTAGATTTATACTTGAGAAAGGGCAACAGAAGTACTTGGAATTTTCATCAGCACTGAATTTATAATGTATGCTTGTTACATTTCCTAGGTAAAAGTTGTGTACACAGATCCCTTACTGTAGAATTTGAACACCATTTTAGTTTGTAGGAGACTAATATGTGACACTTTTCTTTTTTTAATAGATTCTGTGTGGGGCTTGACATAGATGCAGATGCACTGGAAATATTTAATAGCAATATTGAAGATTTTGAGCTCACGAATGTCAACATGGTTCAGTGTGATATCTGTTCTTTATCTGACAGCATGTCTGATACTTTTGACACAGTTATTATGAACCCTCCGTTTGGTACCAAGCATAACAAAGGTTGGTAATTGTGAAACTCAGTTAGAAATTACTACAAACAAAACAGCAAGGGAAATGCTTTTAATGGAACGTCTCCCTTCTTTATTAGTTACGTATTCTAATTACTTAGCGTTTTGTTCATCTAGAGTCAGCTTCCAAGGTTAACAACTTCAGTAACTAACAGTCACTGGGGTTTGAAATAAACAATACTAGCTATTTCACATCCTTATTTTTATTTTATTAAAAGCAATTGAGTATGTTTTAGAGATACTTTCTGTACCTTAATGTATTCAGTGCTGTTTCTCAAGTAGCTATTATTCCAGAAAAAATTAAGCAGATGTTTGAGCTTCCATTTAACAATTCTAATAATTTCATCATTCTTTTAGGAATTGATATGATTTTTCTGAAGACTGCTCTACAAATGACAAAAACAGCTGTATATTCCCTTCACAAAACTTCAACACGGCAGGTAAGTTCTTCATTTTAGTAAGAATTAACCAGACAACAAAATAGTTGGCTATATAGATGTCTATAGCTTCACTGATTTGCTGACTACTTTGTGGGGTATGTTTGGGGTAAATACTAATTATGTCAAATAACTGCAGTCTCACATACAGCAAGAGAACTATGTGATCTAATGCTTCAGCTTGAAAATCAAAAGCACAAGAGACTTACTAAGTACAGGGGTGTAGATGTCTATAAACCAGATAATTTTAAAAGCTCATTTCTACACTATCTGCTATTGTAGCACATTCAAAAGAAAGCAGCAGAATGGGAAGTGAAGATGGAAGTCTTAGCAGGTAATATTTATTTATTGTTAACAGAAAAAACCCCAAATAAAAACTTTTTATTTGGGATAATATCTGTAACACTACTAGCCAGTCATAACAGCCTGAGATAAATTTAAGTGTGGTTTAACACAGAAATGATACAGTTCTTTCTCTTTTTTAGCAGACTTTTTTTTTTTAATTTTTAAATTTTTTTGCTACCTGGCTAGAATACAAACAGGCACTTAATAAAGCTCTGAGGAATACATCTTGTGTGCACAATTACGTTTGTTCCTGGACTAGACTTAGTCTTCAAGCAGAAGTTACCTCCTTTCCTGCTTCAAAGGGAGTGTTGCTGAAAAAGAAAAGCGAAGCACAGGTCAGTTCTCACACACAAAACAAGCATCCTGTCCTTATTCATTTAAATATTTTTGACAGTTAAGTATCTTCCCAGTTTTCAATACCACTAGCCAGATGCTTTTTACAGTCATACAACTTGAGATGTGGAGTTGCTCAAGTGCTTGAAACACAAGTGCATTTCAGCCATCCACTTAACTGTCTTATGGGGACAGCTTCAATCTTTAGTCATCATCTAATGCAGAGATAAAACACGTATGACAGGCCACAACAGATACAGACATTAGAAACAGAAGTACAGGGCTGTAGGGTTTAAGTAGCTGATAAACATTCTAGTCTAACACGTATTTTTTATGCTGTTCACAGAACTTAGGTTTGACTTACCAGCATCATACAAGTTCCATAAGAAGAAATCAGTAAGTATAAAACATAACATAACTGAGAAAATAACTGAGGTAAATAAATTCTCCTTAATGAAATTTAAGTTTTAGGGCCATATGTACTGGATGAAGAATGCTCACAGCCATTCAGTCACATCATTCCTGTTACTACATTTTGTAGCTGAACAGGGAAAAAAATCATGGTAATGCCAGTCAAAGCTATACACAAAGATTAAAGCCAGCACTGCAATTAGATGTGATAAAGCTAAGGGTAGCCTCCTTGACTCAATTCCTAATAGCTATTTGCTCAATCCTATCTGCAGCTGGGATTGAAAGAAGTGCTGAAGGCCACAGTAACAAGGATGTTACAGCAGTAGCATTATTTCAGTGATCTCTGCAATCCTGCAAACAGCTACAGGCAGCCACAGAGCCAGCCTGGGGGCAGCAGGAGGAACTTGAGCACTTCATCCCACTGTTAAAAGATACAGTGGGGACACTACAGTATGGCAGCCTAAGCCCACAGCAAGGTCCTGGCTACTGAATGCTGGCCTGGAAGCCATGTATTCCCATCCTTTACATCTCTTCTCAGAGAAGAGATTGAGGAATAATTGAAGACTGTTAGGTATGTTGAGGAGCAAAGAACAGAAGCTTTCATCAGCTGTACCTATGCTCTTGGTGACTTGAACTTAATTTAAGTCTGTCCTCATCTTTACTTCACAATTGAAACATTATATTCCATTAACCAGGCTTCAGTAGAAAGCAGTTTTAAGTTCTGAATTTATTACCAGCTGCTATTAAACATAACCACAAGATTACAAAGTCCAAAACCTTTTACATTTGAATGAGATGCCAGAAAAATTGAGAAGATCTGACAGGATAAACAAAACATAAATAGAAAAGTGTTCCAGGGTTTTATGTTAGGAGTAAGCATGCTTCTTAAACAAAAAAAGAAAGCTGTAACCCAATAAAATGAAGCTTTTCTCTAATTGTAGGTTGACATTGAAGTGGATTTCATTAGATTTTCTGCCAAGAAAGTCCTGAACTGAGGCATGTCTTTAAAACCTATTGAAAATGGAACAATAAAACCACTAATTTTTAAAATTATTTTATTTATTTGAGTATTACTGATTGCCATCTCCATTTTCTGTTTTCAGTTGTTTTGGTGCAGGTTCTTCCTTTTCTGTTTCCTCTAGTGGTCTCTTCTTGGGACTTGCTGGTTCTGCAAGATTGAATATGTAGTCACGTAGGGTAAAGGAAAGCTTTACCTGAAAGCTTCTGAAAAAACCCAAGCTCTTCCCCCCCATGTAAGTTTGAGTCTCAGTTATCTACAGCCACAGCTACACTACAGGGTTTGCTTATTACTCTGACTGAAGCTTTTAGATGTTCTAAAATACCGCATTTAAAGAGGTTCATCCCTGTCTAACTCCACAGCAGGAGGGCAGGTAAGAAAATGAAGGAGTAGAATCTACCAGGAATAGGGTTCACTGGCTTTTAGTTAAGCAGGTGCTATATATAATGAACAGAAGCTTAGCTCTTCCTCTGCTCCAAGCTAAATACTGACAGGCAGAACTATTGCATCTTCTCATATCCTTAAGGGGGGGAAAAAAAAAGCACCACTCAAGAGACTGGGTCTGTACAGTTGGGTAATGTTGCTGACAACCATCATCTTTCAATGCATAATGTTTTAAACAGCCATGCAGTCTAGCCTTACCTATCTAGTAATTACTTTAATATGCTTTTTGGACAGTTGTGGAAGGAATCGAGCACAAGATTCTCAACATTACTGATACTGACAGGAGGGCAGAAATGCTACAATGCAGAGCCAAATCTGAAACGCTTGTGAGAAACATGAAGACATGGAGCTACTTTCTGTGAAAGTACTGAATAAGCTGCATCAAGTGCACAGAATGACATACCTGTTTTAGTATCATTTTCACCATCTTCTTCGTCATTCTCAAACTTTATTTTCTTGCCCTGAAACTGTATTTTTCCTTTTTGTGCACCCTGAGGTATCTTTCCCCCTCTTCCTTTTCCTTTAACTTTGCGCCCTGTGGAGATACAAGATCAGGCCCTTTGTATCATGTATCTTTTAACTGGCGAACTCCAGGGACTGCTTTACAGTTAACATCAGCATGTAGTATATATTCACTACTTAAGAGTGAATTTCACACATCAATTCTAGGACACTATAAAGGCTTAATATAATAAAAGGAGAGAGAACCTTTTGTCTTCTGTTTCAGCAATTCCTGCTGATCTTCCAGTATTTTTTTCAGAGCTTCTTTCTCTACATCTCCTTCGAGCACTTCCCATGAAACATCCTTGTTCCGGAGCTGCAAGTTTCCATTATGTGCTGCTTTGGCTTTTTCCAGAGCTTCTTTGGCAATATCCTTAAACAGGATAATTCCCTAAAAAAGAAGAGTGGCATTTGCATTTTAATCTTACTGCCAAAACATTCAGCTAGAATGATGAACAACATATCCTGCTAAGTGCCTCAGCAAATTCGTTACTCGTGTATGACTGTAAAACATGTCTAGACTGAAGCAAAGCCGTCAGGCCGTCCTAATGAACATGCTCAGTTTTGACCTTATCAACAAACAAGGCTGGAACCTTTATCTGTTCTTTTGAAGAAAGTTAAGGGAATAATTTAATTTTCTAAATATTCTGCAATTTCACAAGACAGTAACTTACTTGATAACATAAAAGAACAAACATTTAATCATTCATTTTGAGAGTTCAGTAGAGAGAGCTTAAGTCCTTGTCTAAGATTACTCACCTCCTTTGCACCTCTGACAAAGTGTATCCACTTGATTTCTCCGTGACCAGAAAATACCTCATGGAGATCTTCTCTGCACGTTTGGTCATCTAGATCACCAGAAAACTTCAAAAGACATCCTGTCTTTTCTTCCAGAGACTTCTAAATTAAATTAAAAACCCCCACATTTTCATTGAAGAGTCAAGCTTGAATATTCATATTCCCCCCTCAACCCTATTAAACATGATAGTGATAAATAAGCAGTTCAAGTTACAGTAATTCAAGCATTTTTCCTACATAACCTAGTTCTGCTGATGTCTTGTACAATGTGTCCCCCCTCCTTTTTTTAAGTTTTCTTTGCTTACTATGATACACTTATGTGGAACTTAGGACTCCTTTCCCATAGGAATTACACTCTTTAAATTTTACAAAACAGCTTTCTGAAGGCTGATACCTCAGGTTGAAAATTTATGTACTACGATTAAATCCTTAACAGATCCTTTAAATACCACAGAAGAACAATCATCTCAATGGTGCATTCAGAATCACTCTGAACAGGCAGACATGCCTAATAATGTAAATTCAGGACATGAGCCTTTAAACAAAATTGTCTATTGAAAGTAAGATTAAAACACCAGGACACAACAGTCTTACTGTAAGTTAGTTGGAAAAGCTGAAGTGACTTTCTAGAAAGTGCTCTATATTACAGCATTTCAAACAGAATATTCCATGTTAGCTCTACAAAATGTAGGGGATTTAAGAAAACCATACCATTTCAGCATCTGCTGCTTGTTTCTGCTTTTCTTCTTTTTCCCTGTAGAAAAGTTAAATTAGTTATGAGTCAGTTCAAGCATGGTCATGCAAGCAAAACACACACTTTCATTGACAAGGACTTACTGTTTAGCTCTTGCTTTAGCTTCTACTTTGTTTTGTTTCCTTTCTTCATTCTTCTTTGTACAATACTCCTCCCTTCAATAGAATATAAGCTAAGTTAATATAATTCAAAATCTTCTGTTATAATTAGTTTGTAAGACTGCAGTAGACATGAAACAGTTGAAATTGATTTTTCCAAGTTGAGATGCTAAGTCTCCAAAAGGTACAGCTAGCAATGCCTGTACGACAGTGTAGAAACTCACACTTCTTGGGTCAAGCCAGCTTCTTGTGTAAATCCACCCCTGACCACTGTTAGTTCATATATCAGTTAAGTGGACTTACTTGAAAAGTACTATCAGCTCTGTGTCTTTGTACTTTTGATTTGGCATCTCTGTGAACTTCTTAGCAGATTCAACACTATCAAAAACTGCAAATATTGAGCCCTGTTAAATGATGAGAAATATTGTTAGGGTAACTGAACAGAATTCCAGGAGGGATCCCTGCCCCAGGTCTAAATGTTCATCATTACCTTAAATGTTCTCTGCAATGTTCTCCTCATTTGAATATTTTCAACTGGACCTTTATCCTCAAGCCATTCTTTGATATCATCAAGAGTAGCATCTAGCGGAAAGCCTTTCTGCAAGATAGCAATGAGCTTCAATTATATGCCACAAACTGACTCTTAAAAATGATAACCTCTATAGTATGAGTTAATTCAAGCTTTAGTCGGATGGTTATCGGTCAAAGTCATGCATGACAGCACAAAGTAAAGAAAAATTTACTTACAACATACACAGATCTGTTTTTAATTGCAGCCTTATACTGGTCATTTAATTCAGGAAGGGGTTTATTTGGCGATCTTCTGATTTTAGTTTTGTCTTCATTTATTTCCATTAAACCAGTCTTGGATTTTCTTAGCGCTTCTACAATAACCCCAAAATCTTTTGAAAGGCGACTTAACCTATTGAGTAGGCAGACACAGGTTATTACAAATACCCAGGGAAAGCTGAAGCCAGATGTTAAAACAGCGATGGGAATTGTACATGCACATCAGGAACACTTGGCCCCAAATAAGAGACAGGTAGCTGAAAGTTACTCTTTTATCCACATTAATTGTACTTTATTTTACCTGTTGAATTTGATCATTACTTCTAAAGGTACCCAGCCATCATCTAGTTTGATCTGTTCCTTTAGAAACTTGTCTCTTGGTAGATTGTGATTGCCAAAATAGTACTGCAAAAAGGAAGGGGGGGAGGAAAGAGAGATGTGTCTTTAAATTTTCAGTCTTAAAAGCTCATTTTCATCTAACATCTTACTGTGCTAGAGTCAGACATACCAAAATTAATTAATCTGAACAATTAGGAATTCTGAAATTATTACTTCCTGCTTTAATGTGATACTTTGGCAGAAGTTAGCTGCAATGTGTAAGCTGTGAAAACAAACAAAACCACCAGAAACAAATTCCACAAAACCCCAGACAAACAATCCCACACCAAAACAGTGCTTCATCCAATGGAATTAATGAGGCAAAGATAGATTGCAATTGTGTTTACAAAAGGAGCAAAGCTTATTCTGTTAACATGGTAAGCATTCATCTCCCTGATCAAGCTCTGCACAGTCAAAAGTCAAATTTGTCACCAACAGATCTAGGTTGTACTCCTTATTTAAGGAGTATGTATGCAAGAATATTGTATTTGCACACTGAAAAATCATACACATAGTCTCAAATTTCTAGGTCTCATTCAAGAAAACACCATAAGATAAAGAAACCATTATTTTATACTTAATCTTTAATTTTATTTAATTATTATGTTCTTATTTTGATCTTGTCCAGCATGAGAAGACAATTCAGTTCAAGACAAGTTAATCAGATTCTTTCCCTGACTAGCAGTCATCTAACAAAGGTAAAATACTCGAAACCATAAGATAAGTTGGAATATTTTCACCAGTATTGTGGTGCTTTAAAAAGTCAGTGCAAGTTTTACAACAGTACCTCTTCCATCTCAAACTCACATTACCAAAAGTCTAGTTTTGTCAACTGTTTATATATAACAAACAAACAAACCGTAGAGATTGAGGAATGTCTATGGTTTGTTGGTTATATATAAATGATGGCTCCATATGGTAATGGGCATTCACATGCAGCTACATTTTTGTCCTTCAGGAAAGCAGTTTTGTTCTAGATGCCATTTAAAGCAATGGGCTCAGGTTTTTTTGTTGTAGGGTAACCCTTCAAGCCTCTAGAGAGACAAAGAGTTAATCCAAAGTAGGTATATAAATTTAATTGTAATTTGTAGCAATAAATTACAAAGCAGTAAATCATAATAGCAAGTTATGCAATGTGCTAGTATTTTGACCAGCAGAGATTCCCAAGTAGGAGGATTTTTTTCCCCACAAAAATTAGGGCACATAGAATTAAAATGCACTCTCCTCCTATTTGTGCAGGTAGAATAACCCTAGCAAACATGGTAGTAAATTGCTTAATGATACATTCACTTGCTATAGCACCTAAAATGCTAGTAAATTAAACCTTTTCTGTTTTTAAGTGGTGTTCTTACAAGCAACTCTAGACAAGTATAACTTCCAGCTTCAACTACAATTGTGACTATCTTAAATACCTGTTACAGACTTGTGACATTTTTTAAAGAGCTGAAGATTTGAGTCTAACTCCCCATAAAGTTAACTTCCCATTAGCCAAGCCCCTGCCAATGGATGCCCCCACAACACCTCAGTCCAGATCCCACACTATAAATTGAACTTACCTCAATTTGCTGACAGATTTTGCTTTCCAAGATAGACATGTTTTCACCATTGCCATTTTCAGCCATTTTCACCAGCTGTTTCAAAGAGAATATAGAGCAAAGGCACTAAGTTTTGAATAGTACTTTCTACAGGCTTATATTCATTGCATTTCACTGCAGCCTCATCTAAAGGTAACAGCCAAGTTCATAAGCCATACATTTATGCCTGTGAAGCAGCTGTTAACATGACTGCAGAACTCCAACAAAACTACGAAACAACCGGAAAAAAAAACCACCTCACTTCGGCATTTAAGGCAGCATTTGGCATTCAGCAGTCAAGATAAATTTTAAAAATGCTGGCGCTTCACAGCCTTGTTATTTATCTTTTTCTAGGCACAGATCCTCAGTTCATAACAACAGCAACAAAACTGAGAGCCAACAACATTTGTTCATTAAGTCAAATCTAACCTCTCATCACTAAGCAAAACCTCAATAACAAAAATGTTCAATTCCTGCATAGGTATAATGAGAAACGTTTCTGAAGTTTCTGTCTCATGCTTAATCTTTCAAAGTTCACAGAACTTAAAGGAGGAAGGAATGAAAATATCTGCATTTACTAATACATCCTAAAGATGTCTAGTTCTCTCCTTTACAAATGTCTCTTCATTGCATTTCTGATTGAATAGTGAATCAAATATCTTTGATAGCACGCAAGACATTTTAACTTGGAAGTAACTTTACTTAACTGGCAGCAAGTGTATAATCCCAGTTCATCAGATGCAGTCACTAAGAAAGCAGCTATTGGCCAGAAAATTAACTGTGCAAATACAATTTCTATCTAGTTGCTGTTAAGATAGCATGTGAAGATTAATCCTTGAGAAAAAAATGTAGCTTTATGAAGCTGTCAGAAATTAGTTTTAATTCAGTTTTGAACTATGAAGCACAGATTTCTTTCTTTCTCCCTTTGCACACTAACACACTTGTTAAATCCAGCTACAGAAGATAAAGCAGCTTCTTGGTCCGGTTACCCCAGTTCATAGATCTGTGATCACAAAGGCTATTGGTGAAGATGGTTTTGCACTCATGTCTTGCATGGTTTATTGGGAGATTTAACCATACACTTTCTGCTCTTCTGCCACTCACACAGCAGAAACATCTTTCAGAGCATCAAGATGACTGGCAACACAGAAGCAGGGAAAACTCGCCCTAGGTGGCCTTGTTCCAGAAAATTATGTTCTTCATCAGACTATTCAGTTGGCAACCTCACCTTATTTTAGTAGTTTAATTCCCCAATAATTGTTCAGCCTACTGCAGTCTGCAGTATTTCCATTTCTTCCTCTTCCTGATCTCAAAGCCATATTCAATCCTTGGACAGACATGCAGTTCTTTGGCGCACTCAGCCTTGAAATGTGCATCCTGGTCTCTACTGCTGTGCTTGCACCTGTACCTAACATTGTAACACTCTTTAAAGCATGATTTTCATAAGTGTTAGTTGCCAGATAATGCTGAGTGTGATCTGTTTGTCTAAAAAGCACTTTACAAACCCAGGCCAGAGCACCCAAGCTGAGAGTTGCAGTTACTTCAGAGATGTCCTACATGAGCCACCCTGACTACAGGAGACTGACACTTCACCACCAATTCAGGTGCTGGTACTGTCTTAACAACCAACTTGTGAGAGAAATCAGTGTTCTGTTTTACATTATACCAAATTGGGTCTAATTTAATGGCAAACTATAGAGCAGTCTCAGCTTTTTCCATGGGATCAACTAATTGACCACGATCCTAGTCTGCCTCAGCCCAAGTACCAAAATACCCAGAACCAGTAACTCAGTTTCCAAATAAGGCTCAACTCCACTGTTAAGAAGAGAAAAAAAAAAGTCTACTTCCTTAGGAGTGTTTTCAAGGTTAATACCAAAAAGCGTGAACCAACACAAGCCTTAGGACACATCTGTTAGAATAAGTCTTACACATGGAGAAGCATCCTTTCAGCTGAAAGTAACAAACTATAGGCAAGACTAAGACTTAAAGTTACCATGCATGGAATTCAGTTCAGTGATTGAGCTCTAACCTATTTGGAACAAAAGCAGAAGCAGCCTTCTAATTTAAGAGAAGTTCTAGCCTTGTCTGCACATGCTCACTTCAGACTCTTTAGCTCAGTCATTTGGCACAAGACAACTTCCAGATCAGTAGTTTTCAGTTGCTGTGCAGCAGTGAAGACTGACAAAAAGCTCCAATGAACAGCAATCACAGTCTGAACTGCATACAAAGTTCTACAAAAGATTTTAATTTAAGGGTTTTCTTAATAAACTACACTAACTTGTTCCTTCTATATGCCAAAAGTCTGTATCAGTACCACACAAAACGAAAACAGATTAAAATAAAGCAAGTAGTCATTAAATTATAAGTGGAAAATGACAGTCAAGCCCCTTAACTAGAACAATTAGATACCATACTGTATTAGCTAGATCATCCCAAAAGAACTCTCAAGTAGGTTTTCTTCTTACCAGCCATTTAGTTTCAAGCTCTGGACAAAGTTTACTTGCAAGCTGATTCTATCATTACTGTAATAGAGTGAAAAGCTTTTTTTCAATAAGAAAGCTTCCCCAGTAAAGTAACATGGAACTGTTGCTCATATTACGCCTTGTTCAGGAACCCCTGTGTAAGAAGTCTGAGCCTGGTTTTTAATTAGGGGTAAGGACTAACTACAACCACACGTTTCCACAGATGTTACTTAACAGTTGTTTTTTGCGTAGAATCAGTGCAACGTAAGAAAAAAATTCTTACAAGAATTATTCAAGTAATTGAAATGTCGGCCCCTGAACTGTGCTAGGAGACCATCAGGTTGCTATTGACACTTTTACACGCCTGTAGCGGCAACATACCCCTCTTCACACAGCCTCGGGTGCCGTGGCCAAGGCTCCCGCCCGGCGGACACCTCTGCCCGGCGGGAGCGGGAGCGTTGCCCTCGGGCCGGGGCCGGGGCCGGGCCCGGGGGCGGGAGCGGTGCCGCCGGCTCCGCTTCCCCCGCAGCGCCCGAGCCCCGCAGAGCAGCACGCACCGAGCGCCGCGGGAAG
>VZTD01000211.1:925715-977971 GCA_013397725.1 Rhagologus leucostigma
CCCGGCCCGGCCCCCGCGCCCCCGCTCGCCTCGGGAGGGTCCGGCCCGAACCGCTGCCGCCGCCGCCCAGGCGCTCCCCACCCCGGGGCAGGGGTTAAGGCTGTCTGCGGTGCTGACAGAAGGCCAGGCCGTATTAGGGACAGGAGCAGATGCCTGGGGAGCGTCACCAGCTCGGTGTCACTCAGCCACACAACAAAGCAAGGGGCCTCGGCTGCCGCTGTCAGCGACCTGAAGCCGCCTCTCGCAGGCGCGCCCCGCGCTCCCAGGGCGCTTGGAGGAACGATACTGGGAAGAGCAGCAAGCTCCAACGGCTCCCGCATTACCGGAGAGCAGGAGTCGCAAGGGAGCACCCAGAGCTCTCCCTAAATTCCTGAATCTGGCAGGATGCAAAGGACAGTCACAAATTATGCTCACAAACAGATTCCAACTATAAGTAAATTTTTCAGGAAGAAGGCTATATTGGCTTTTAAAACTTCTGAAAATGTGATCCACAATTTAAGAAGTAATTTTCTTCTCTGCTAGCAACACATTTTCTTTATTTGAAACACAGCATCCTCTGGTTTCAAGCAGCTGTGGGCTTTCCTTCACCTGCAGCAGGGTTTGGATCCTTTGGGTCCAGCACCTAGGCTTTCCCTGCCCTGCCAGAGCTTTCCTAGATTGAAAGAACTGCCAGTAATTTCTCCTGCCAAAAGGAGGTGAATACTATTATTAGCTAAGTGCCAGCAATACCCAAAAGGAGAAATTTTGAGTTTCCACTCGAGACAGATGAAAAAGCATCATATTTTCCTTTTAATTACTGGTGGTACTTCCACCACAATGCCCAGCGGAAGTATGAACTAAGGAAATCCAAACAGGAAAGTGTGTATGGTCATACCTCTCCGCCATCCTTCCTGCCGTGCTAACCCTGCAACAGGATTCAAACTGGCCCTTGACCTTTACACAGTAACATGAGACAAAAATAAAGTGATCCAAACTAACAAAAAAGCCCCCACAAAAGCAAAAATTCCCCACACCTTCACACATCTTTGCCTTCCTTTTTTTCAACCCCTCTTGATGCACTGTTAGCCCAGAGAATTGGAGTTTTGTAGTGTAACTCAGGAATTACAGCAGCCCTGCTGTCTGACATGGGCCTGTCCCTCACCTATATTACTCCATTTCTTTCTCTAGAAAATTCCCTTGTACAGCCCTAGGTCTTTATACATCCCCATGCCAACAGTTTTGTTTTGTTTGCATTTTCCATTTCATCAGCTTCCTATTGATAAGCAGGAACTTCTTCCAAGTCTTGGGTATCCCACTAGCACACAATACTAGGTACTCTTATAGTAGTGGTGTACGATAGCATACCTGTTACCATACACAAAGTTTGCCATACACATACGACTTTTGTTACGCATTTTTTTCATAACATTTTTACCTAAGTCATCTCCCTCCCAGAGAGCAAGTCAGGAGGTCAGCAACACTTAGTACTGAACATGCATCCCCTTCAAGGAGCTTCTCCCTTTCTTTTGGTTGGGTTACCAACTTAAACCGGCTTTACTCTTTGGAGATACTCATCTCCCCTCCATTGCAACCAAACGTGGAAAAATTTGGTAACTGTGCTTCAGAAAAGTCCTCTCTTTTCTAAGTGGGGAAAAAAACCCCAAACAAGATCTTATTAATAGCTTAATGGTCCGCCTAGTGGAATTGAAAAATTTCTTCTGTCTCCAACATGCACTTTGTCTAGCAAATATCATCAGCTCTACCCTCTACTTGAAGTGATTAGAACATAATTGCTAATATTTCAGGTAGTCTACTTTGCTTAATCTACTCGCAACTCCCGCTTCAGCATTTTCACCAAAACCAGAGAAAGAACCCTTTTTTTGAGCATGAAGGACAATTTCTCACCCAGTTTCTCACTCTCACACCAAATTACAAGGTAGGTCCCTTAAGGCTGAAAAAACTATAGTTAGTGTAAGTGGAAGAAAAAGCTGAGTAATCACTGATATACTACTTTCTGTTTGTTTTTAAGTAAGCAGTAACTGACATCTGTGGACAAACTGAAAGCAAGTTATTCCATAACTAAATTCTGCAAAACACAGAAGAGACCAGCACAGAATCTGGAACATTCAGCAGCACATCTAGAATTAAGGAAACACAAAACTGTCCTGGTTTTGGCTGGGATAGAGTTAATTTCCTTCTTAGTAGCTGGTTCAGTGCTGTGTTTAGGATTTACTATGGGAATCATGTTGACAACACACTGATGTTTTGGTTGTTGCTAAGTGGTGCTTACCCATAGCCAAGGACTTTTCAGTTTCCCATGCTCCCTCAGTGAGAAGCTGCACAAGGAGCTGGGGGGAGCACGGCCAGGACAGCTGACCCGGACTGGCCAAAGGGATATTCCACAGCATGGGAGGTCACACTCAGTACAGAAACTGGGGGGAGTTGGCTGGGAGGGACCGATCACTGCTCAGGGATGGGCTGGGCATCGATCAGCAGGTGGTGAGCAGTGTATTGTACATCACTTGTTTCTCCCGGACTTCATTCCTTTCTCTCTCCTTTTCAATACAATTATCATAATCATTTAGTACTACTATATTTTATTTTGTTTCAGTTATTAAACTGTTCTCATCTCAACCCACAAGGTTTAATTTTTTTCCCCCAATTCTCCTCCCCACTGAGCAGGGGGGATAGAGTTCGCAAGCAGCTCTTTTTAGTTGCCAGCTGGGGTAAAACAATGGCAACAACTTAAACCCCAAAGTAACATATGAAATTGCCCTATGCAACAGCCATTACCATTCTTTTGTATGACCTGTAAACCAGACAACTTAAACCTGCCACAACCTGAGACCCACCAGTCCTTAGACGTCTTTGTGCCCTTGCACAAGACAATAGGGCAAGATCCCAAAGATGAACATCTCACACACTTATCAAATATCCATCACTAAAGCAAGGCTCCTGAGAACTCTATTACTTTGGACATCTTAGGCAACAGACTGTTCAAAGCAACCTCCTAAAATACAGTAAAATAGGTGAGGCAAGGAAGGAAGTACACAAAGGAGATTTATATAAACTATCAGCCTGAAAACAGGCAAGACCACTCAAAAATCTTCAATTAAGGAAAAGGAAAGTAGTGACATCATCAAATGTCTGTAAGAAAATGAGAACGATGTTGCACAGGAAACAAAGGAAGACAGATACGGCAGATACTGCAGGCTGCTGAGCTACACCTCAGACATGTACAGCTGAGGTGCTGTGAAAGTTGGACTGACCTCTCAGTTATTAAAGCACTTAAGCTAAAAGTGATCTCAGTTTAATAGCAGACTGCATCATCATTTTGAACCTTTCCTGGGATATAAGAACGAAAACATTTGGCATGAAAACACATTATTTAACTTTAATGAGACTTAATTTTTAATACCTTTATATGCACAGTCCAACACTTGGGGCTCATCTCACTGTCAGTGGTAAACTCTCACTGTCAGTGGTAAACAGAAAGACTGCATGTTCATAAACGATTCTTTAAAACTGTTTAGACAGAACAATTCTGTTTAAAAGTTAAAATGGACAGAGATGTTTCCTTCCAGCCTGTAAGACATCATACTATAGATATAGAGGAGAATTAATGGGTAAAATCAGTGTAAACATGTATATATATGTACCATTCTGTGGGTCTGTGCACTGCAGCAGAAACTACAGAGGAAAAAGGCATTTGGCTGACTCAGAGCTGTCAGCATGGAAGATCAAACCAGTGTCAGCTCTGTACACAGTGGCAGCAGCACGTTGTTGGGGCAGTAGTAAGAATGAGAGAGAGACTCTTCTTTAAATAAAAGAGCAACATCCTCACAGCTTTCCAGAAGAGAAAGGGTCTGACAGGCCAAAGGCTGACACCTACACTTATGTCTACTCTCTCCAGGCCCTTACAAGAACAGGTGCCTGAAGACGCACAGGCCAGTAGAATACATGACACAAACTAATTGTGTTGCATTTGTCAGTGACAGCAACTTTTATTGTCTTTACAATACAAGATAATACAAACTATTAAAAAGTAATTTTGTTTGGTAAAATATTTAGTAGATTGAAAATATAAATGCATCTTTGGATTAAACAAGGTTACAAGCAAATAATTTGCAATCAGATCAAAGAAGTATAAAAGCCAACAGCTCTAGAACCATGCTCCTGGCACCTAATGTTTTCTAAGTAAAGAATTTCATTCTTTTCAGCAGTAATCCTACTCCTTCCCCTAAGTGTGTGGGACTGCAAAGGTCAGTTATATAGTTGGTAAAGGGTTGGAGGAGAGGGACTAGACTAAAAATAACGACAAGTCCTGTCCCAACCCCCTTCTCCACTTATGATGGAATCTGTACTATGTTAGAAGGCCTTTTTTACTTCACTTTCCCATTATTACCAGGATTGAACATAAACAGTTTTATGTTGTGTTTAAAAAAACGTACTTTCAGATAATAGCCCAATTTTACAATTTTGAGCTTTTATATGCATGCAGTTTTTCTGTCTCAGGAAGTTAAAATGTAACTGCATCAGTTTCCTTTTATCATTTGAATCATTCCTTTATAATTAGTTTCAGGTAAGACATAATGTCAATCGCAGATGACCAAACCAGAACAGAACACTGTACAGGACTGAGACTTTGTGCCAGTTGAGAAATCTTTTTCTCCAAGGTATACCCCTGCCTGGGCATAGCAATGTCATTCTTCTTCAAAAACATTACTGGACATAAGTCATTCCCACCATCACCTATATATACAATTTGTGTATAATTCACTCCTCGCTCCAACTGTTTATCTAGAAATTCTTTTAAAACTTTCCTTTTGCAGAGGTTTTTAGGGCACTTTGCACAATGGTGAGCATGGAAGTGCTGTACAGTAAGATAGCCAGTACTGCTGAATGCTGCAGGATTTGTAAACACTTCATCAAACACTTTATGGAAATCAGCAGCTTTCAAAATCCAGTCAATAAATACTGTATTAGAATCTGAAACAATTATACAATCAAACAACTCTTTGTTCTCGCCAATAAATCCCAGAAGATCTATCATTCCCGCAGTGAAAGGAATTGTTGTCATAGTTCTTTTCATCTCATCTTCTTTGACACCATTGTCTCCCAAGTAGACAAAGACTCTGCACATATATTCTGTCCAATGTCCTGGTTGGTAAGAGTTTCTTAATCCATTAGGAAGTTTTTTCTCAGGAGCACATTTCACAATCCAGGTGTCACTATTTTCATCTATGATTGTATGGTCAAAATCAAAAACCAACAGAAATTTCATAGCTGTGAGAAAACAGTTTCCAAAACAAACAAAAAAGAAAATTATTTATATAAACACAAGTACTATATTCCTACCCTGACCTTGTGCTCAGAAGAGAAAAATTCTGAAAGAAAATATCTGAACAAAGTAAACTCTTTATTGCTACTACCGCGATGGGAAGTCATGCTGCAGCTAAAAATTCAGTCTGTAAAGGCCAAAGTTCAGTGCCCAACTTCTGTTTAAAATAGTTACTGTGACAGTATCTAAACTCATGCTGCAATTACTAATACCTGCTAGCACAGCACCAATCTTCCTGTACTCACGCACCATCAGTTTGAGCAGATACTAATTTCTCAATCAGCATTTACCAATGCAACCAAACTGGGATTCTCCCGGCAAAACGCCTCAATAGGTATTTCAAAAGGAAACGTCCACCGAACAGATGGAGCCTGTGCCTTCAAGGAGGCCGCACTAAATCACAACAGCCAACGAAACGAAATGCAGCCATTTGTGAAGCTGAGTCTGACCCCTCGCGGGCAGGTCAGCCCTGCCCCGGGCCCCGCAGCCAGGGCTCCAGACAGCAGAGCAGCCACGCCGGCGGGGCCGTACCGGCGGGGCCGTGCCGGCGGGGCCGTGCCGGCGGGGCCGTACCGGCGGGGCCGTGCCNTGCCCCGCGGGCAGCGGGACCCGGCGGGAGGGCAGTGCAGAGCCCGCGGCCGCACGGCTCCGGGAGCCCTACGGGTGCCCAGCGTGACTCTCCCCAAAGCTCTCCCAGCTGCAGACGGCAAGAGGGGCTGTTTCTCCCTAGGAACTGAGTGGAGAGAACTGACCTGAGCGCAGCGCAGGTCCAGTAACCTCCAAGGGCAAGAGCTGGGGAAGAACGAGGGGCTCGGCAGTTTCCTGCCTGCAGGGCGCCGCCGCATCAGTGCGCCTTTACTTCTGGCAAGGCTGTCTTCACCTAGGACAGAGGGAGAGGATCAGGTCTGGTCCCTGTCGGGAGACTGGTCAGCAACGGCATCTGGAAAACAGACTTTGACACCGGTGTCACTCAAAGAGAAAGCCTCCTTACCTTTCAGACACGGCGTGTCAGTCTGCTGCAAATCACACAGACAATTTCTACAGGATGCCACTCTGTACAGAGTGCCATTCCCTTCAAAAATGGTGGTGACACTTGAAAGAGCATTTCACAAAACCTAGACATCACCTAGAAAACCTGCATTTATGCCTGCACAAGTGTATGTAAGCCTAATGCAACAAAGAAATACTAGTCTTGCCAACAAATCAAGAAACTGTTCTACAACAGATTGATTTCAGTAAATATGATGAATATGCAGGACAAGGGTAGTAAGGCACAGTCTGTGACCAAATTGCTGCCTCATCCAGCCAGCGGAATGGCTTTACCAATATTCTCCCTTTCATTTTGAGAATGGTCCCTGCTCCGTGCTGTTCTAAGAATCATGCCCGAGTACTGCCTGGGAAGTGAGTTACTACAAGCCAAACCCACACGTACACACAAACAGGCAACGGGACATACAAACAGCCCAGTCAGTCAGTGCCACCGTCCAACTACATGCACTGGTCATAGGTAGACTACAGACACAGATACCCTGTCTTAGCTCTGGCGTTTGAGGATGAGGGACTAACTAATATTAAGGATAACTTAGTATTGTTACCATGAGAGAATTCAAATCCTGATGCACATTTGATTATTGGATTTTGTGATATCAAGCAACCTTTGTATTTTTTCTTCCCTCTGCACAGGACATCATTTGAAAGAAAATAATGTTCTAGATGAGTATTTCCTTCCAAATGAAGCAGATCTTCGTCAGGTAATTGTATTCCCAAAAGCAGAATGGGAAAGGATTCTGGGCAGCACTAGAGAAACAGCACACATCGAAGAGAAGAAAGAACAGGAAGAAGTGCACTCGGACTCCAAAGCTGCTGGAAAAGACCAGCCTAATGCTACTCTGGTAAGTAAAAGATACATTTGTAAACAAGTGTAGTCACTTTTGTATATACAAAACCACTCATAGTAACATTTCTAGCTGTACTCCCTTTGTTTAACGTTTGCTTTTGAATATGAATTTTAACTAAATGCCATTTAAATACATTTAATATCTAACATAAACATTTGTATTTTTTTACTTAAAGCTAAAATGCAAAATAAAAAACCAATCTAAAATTTAAATGTGATTTCTAATTTTGTCTGCACTGTAGAGCCTGATACAACAGAAACTTCAAGCCAAAAAATTACGTGAAGAAAAGGAAGAGGAAGAAAGAAAGTTAATTGATTTAGAAGAAGCACAGTTTCAAGCAGCAAAACGGAAGGAGGTTATCGACCGTGTAAAAACCTACCTATGTTATCAGGATGACAGAATGAGACAGTTCCATGTTTGTTGACAACTTATATTTTTTAAATTGAAATTGTACTGAATGTCTTTAAAGACTTCTGAACGTGAAAATGACTTTAAATGTTCTCTTGCAGAGTGCACTTCTACTTACTAAGGTCCTAAAAGAAAGAGATGCTCAAGTTGAATTTCAAAAGTCAAGATTAGCTGACAGCAAAAAGAAGGATTATGAAGAAGAGCAACGTCAATTTAAAGAATATGTTCTCAGCGAGCAAGAAAAAGCACATCAGCATTATATGAATCAACAGGCGCTACACAAAGATCAGCTAGAACAGTAAGTAATAATTAAAAGCAACCCTACTTCATTATTTACTTAAACTCTTCTCAGAATACATTCTATGAGGTTTTTACAGAAACTTACTAATAATTTGATTCACAAATGCCACTCTTTTAAAGGAAGATCACAGGAGATCTTGCCCAAAAGGGAAAAGCTATATGCCTTTTTAGTTGCCAACAGTCTGCATGCAAAATCGCCTCTGGCAAGCATCAGCAGGTTTTAGTCAAATAACTATCCAAATGTTATTAATGAATTTTAGGTGTATTTTACTCAGTTTTTGTTCCAGACAAGGAAAGGTTAAATTAGATTTTCCATTTACCCATAACAAGCTTCCAGACTGCACAACAAGAGAAGGCATTACTGTCACTTCTATTCCTTCTCTCAGCTCTTCCATAAATCTTACAAAGGGGTCCCCAGTGGTATTTATAGGACTGGCCGTGGTGGTCTGATAGAGGAATCAAATTTCCCGAGGCAGAGGAAGGGTTCAAAGTCTGGTCTTACATGTTCCAGGCACAACACATGAATCCTTGCAGAACTTAGTATAGAACACTACCAGCTTAAGCTGCTGCCTGCATGCCCAGAAGAAACACAGGTATGGTGGGTCATACGGGGGAAATCTTGTTCTCCAAGGATGCTGCAGATATAGGCCAGAGCGTTACCAATGCAGTGGTGCTAATGAGTCATCCAGCTAAAACTTGTCACCACGAGACTGCAAACTGTGAGCATACCATGTAGTTCGTTTCTACTAGGGCTACCATTACAAACAGTCATGCTGTTATTCACCTCTGATATTCTACCTACCTTCAACTCAAAGTATCACATTCCTCACTGCAAGGTACCTATGGTTATGCAGTTCATTACTTCATGCAGTTCCTAGACCATTTATTCACCTTTTTCCAATTCAGAATAAAAGAGCGTGAGCACCAGGCAGATCTGGCCAAACAAGAAAACAAAAGAGAAGAAGAAGAAATACAGAGATCAATCCAACTGTACCAACAGGAAATTCAGAGAAAAGAAGAAAAGAAACATGAGGAAAAAGTTGAACGCAGGAGGCTGTATCATGTAAGTAGCAGGAAAGCAGACAGTTCAAAATGCTTGTTTCATCTTGGCTGTGATGGCTGGACTCAAAGCCTACAAATAAAGGGGTCTACTGGCAACAGGGGATTTGCTGACAGCTTTAGTAGCATGGCATCAAATGCCTACCCTTGCCAGTTGCACACCATGTCTTTCCTCTGTGCTTTTGAGAAAGACCTCTTGGAGGCCTCTCCCTTCTGTTGTCTGAAAGGATGTTGGCACTTCATGCTTTGACTGGTTTATGGTTAAAGATTTGGCTGTAGACATCAAAGAATATCTCTTTGACTTCAGAACTGGATTTAAGTTTCACATTCCTGCTGTTTTAAGCCCATTTTTCTTTGTTAGAAAGAGGGAATAGACAGAGACTGAATGTATCTTTTTAACTTCACTTTATATTTATGGTTGGAGAGGTTTAGGAGTTTAGTCAAGACCTGCTGCCATCTCATTTCAGCTTTAAAGGCATCCTACTAAGTACAAGCTGGAAGTGCCTCAGAACGGTTCTGGCCAGCATGCAAAAGACAGTAGTTTTTTTACATAGAAGTATAGAAAACTCCTCTTCAGCTGTGTTTTGGATTAAGCTCTTAGACTGGGATAGTTTTGGATGAGGTGGGGCCAGGAGCAGAATGATCTGTGTGTGTGGGTGGTGGTTGGACAGTCCCCTGCCACTCACCGTCGCGTTGCCCACGTGTGTCAGTGGGAGCGTGGGATGATGTTCTCTGCATCGCACAGCAATTTCTCTGTGCAGTGGACCGGAGAAGCAGCTGTTTGATGCTCAATTCCTTTTCCCCATTCTCACATCTACTATCTCCTCTTGATGCATGTTTGAATAGGGAGGCACAAGTAAGTAGAAGTATCCCTTTCCTGTCTTCTCTCTCCTTTCTGAGAATCCCTTTCCGCTCTTCTTTTTTGAAAGAAACTTGAGGAGGGGGAATAGGGAATGATTCCTGTAAGCTGCTACCTCAGGTCCAGATACTCTACATGTCATCTGTTACATCAGGACCATTTTGCCCATACAGGAGTATATAAATGACCAGAAAATAATCAAAGCAATAGAGGAACAAAAACAAATGGAAGAAGATGATCGGATCAAAGCTCATTTTAGAGCCAAGGAAATTATTGCCAATATGAGAAAAAAGAAAGAAGCTGAAATGCGTAGGTAGGTACAATGCTAGGGTATTAATTGTAAATAATCTAAAAATTATACTGCAGTTGTTCTCAGATCATTCAGACTAATGATATAACACAATTAACAGTTATTCTAAAAAGTTATTCTAAATTCTACTGATAGGGAGAGCAGGGAATTCAGGAGAAAAAGGAAATTTTTTCACAGGTTCCTTAGTAAGAGTGTGAGGGAGCAATCTCTCCACCCTTCAAAGTACAGAGGCTTATGAAAGTGCAAAGCTTTGCACCAGTGTATTGGGAAGAGTGATTTTCCATACGGCCTACCAAACCTCCAACTCCTCAACAACTAAAGACAATTAAGATCCTTGATGAAAATATTTTTGAGTATAAGCTATATTTCTCTGAGTCAGATCAAGAAAAATTATTTGACTTCTTAACAAGGCACATACACTAATTAACTACATCGTGTTCTTAATAAGGGGAGATATTTTATCAATTTAATATTGAGGGTACAACATGATGATACCACTGAGTCAATCTAAGAGTTTTCTTCCCTTCCTTCTTCTGGACAATACTTCCAACATTCCTCTCCTGATGGCAAGATGCTAGGTAGAATCCTCACTGAGTGATCCAGCTCATTATTGCAACAGAAACTAGTGATACAAGAATACAGGGAACACTTACTTGCTAAATCAGATTATATAAAAATAAACCAAACAGGAGGAACAGAAGGAGATCATGAGTTGGGTGGGTTGGCCAGCCTGTGTGGCAAGAGGAGAGAACTCTAGAAGCAGGATTGCTGAGTTTAGTAGCTTCAGGTAGACCCAGGTGTGTTGCCCTGGTATCTTATGGAAGCTCATATTCTTCTGCAGACTAAGACAGGAACGACAGGACAAAATGATTAGTCGATTAGCTGAACACATGGGTGAGGGATTGAAGATGGAAGGTGTTCGACTGGCTAGAGATGTTGCAAGAATAGAAGCTGAAGAAGAAAAAAAATGCAAAGAGAAAGAAGCAAAACAAAAGGCTGCCCTTGAATCTATTGCTGAACACAGAGCCACTGTGGTAAGAAACTTGGGCTGATCTTACTTCTGCTTACTCCAGCCAAGGAGCCTGGCCCAGATCACAGTTGGTGACTCTGGTGCCATGCATCAGCAGGCTTCAGCAAGTCTGCTGACACTTTTCCTGGAGTCCCCTCTCCCTTTCCCCCTTCTGTCTTGGGCACACATCTGCCAGGGGTGCTGAAAACCCTGGGCTTGGACGCTGGCCAGCCACAGTGACCGTGCTTATCGGAGCACTGATACAGGGCTGCTTCCGCAGAGAGATACAACTTCCAGCTTAGCAGGCCAGCTCCTTGGTTAACTTTTTTGTATGTTTCGTAAACTACAGATGAAGATGAAAGAGGAAAAGGAGAGACAGGAAAAAGAAGAGGCTGAAAAAGAACGTGATGTGTTAATGGAAAATGCCCGCATCTACCTGGAAATGGAAAACACCAAAAAACACGGACGACATGAGGCAAACAGAGAAGTGCAGAAAATTCAGATCCAGCAAATGGTAAATAGGAAAGCTGTACCCTGTCAATCCCTTCAGAAAGAAGCATGCATCTAAACCAATAGCACTAGCTCCTGCTGAGAGAAAGAGAGGAAGTTTGCTGTTTTATTCAGATTTTTTGTGTTTGTTGGGTTGTTTTTAATCACGTGTGCTCAGCATATGCTGGTGTTGGGGACCAGCCTCCTCTGAGCATTGGTGCATATCGAGGCTGGTTTGCAAGGACAGATCACATCCTGTTCTGTGCCACTATGTTCTACTGCTACTCTCCTGTATATTCTGGGCAGGTCACCAAAGAGCAGCAGCTAATGCTGATGTTCACTCAGCTATTTAATGTACCCTTTCTGGGGGGATATGGCAGGGGAGAGCACTGGGGAGGGATTATAAGTGCCAAGTATCAACTAAGAATGCTGCAGACCTTCTGTAAACTTTTACCCTTGCTCAGCTTTAGAGGATGGTGATGTTGAGAACAAAATACTAAGCTTTGTTATTCCCTTTTCTTCATCAGGCTGAAAAGCAGGCAAGAAAAGAGCAGGAAAAGCAAGCACAATTGGGCTACGATGCTCAGAGAGAGGCTATTGCACTTTCTAAAGAGCATGAATTTCAGAAATATGCAAAGCAAGTAATTGAAACAGAGTCCAAGACTACACATCATCTTTATCCTCTTCTCAAAGCATGCGAAGGTGGAAGAGGACTTGGACATGGGCCATTTTTCTGAGAAAAGAAGAAATAAATACTAGTTTCCAAACATATAATTCCACGTTGGGAACCAGTTACCCTGCTGTAGCTGTAATGCTGCTCAAGAAGCAAAAACATGAAATAATGTTTAAACTATCCACCAAGGAAAGGCAGAAGCCATTTTCAAGTTAAAAAACCAAGCTTTTCAACCTTACAGGCAGAGTTACACTGTAAATGATTTATATCAAATATATACCATGAATCTGGAGTCCATTTGAAAAAATAAAAGATTGCTGTATAAGTGGTTAGATTCTCAAAAATCCCCAGCTTGTGTTTCATGAATGTTAGTTTATTAAACTTGAGACAGAAATTCATGTTATATAATTGACTGTCACTGTAACCTGTTCCAGCCAAAAGCTCACTATTTCTGTTATATTTTTAATATTAATTGTTCTAAAAATTCACTGTCCCAGGTTCTTCAGGTCTACGATATGAATTCCCAGGGCAAAAAGTCACATTTTTCACTAGTGTACTTGCAGTTAATTATTCCCCATAATCGAAAAGACCAAACCAAACCAACTACAGCAGAAGTAAAAAAGAGAACATATGTGAAAGTTAGAATAGCTAGGGTGTGCAGTTTTGGTAGCATTTTGCAACTATGTCTGGAAAACAAATATCATGCTATAAATCAGTTTTATTACATGAAAATATTGATGTGATTTGATCACAGCCCTTAAAAGGTCACAAAAGAGGCAAATAGGTCCTGATATAGCTGTAAATAGGGCCTACAAAATCAGCACATCAACAGGAGACAACATGGGCTGTTCTTTCAAAAATACTAACAGCAATTCAGTCTATGCTAAATAGATGTGATCTAAAATTGTATCTCAGATTCCTCAGCAGATTTATTCACCAACACCTAAACCACAGACACGACTCACTCCTTAAGCTTAGGTTTTTTTGGTGAAATGTTAACATCATTTCCTTGCCTTGGAGAGGGGTTCCTGCAATGATTTCCTCCACCAGTACCCTGGGCTTTAAACAGGGTATCTCTCTGTTCGGGTGTCCACTGGAAACAAAGTCCAAGAAACCTGAAGCTTTGCTTTGTTGCGCCCCACAGCTGCCAGTCTCTGCTGGCCAGACTAGAAAATAATACAAGCCCTTAAAAAAAGGATGCTTGCCAATATTTTAGTTTTGAAAGTGGGTCTTTGGTGTGTCCTCAAGTTCCTTGGCCTAGCTGCCGAAAGCAGCAGGCCTCGGAGAAAGCACAGGACTTCAGGAAGATGTGAGACTACCCCGGAAGCAAGGTACCTCTCGCAAGCTGAGGGCCAAGCAGAACTGGCTTTACCTCTACTACACTAAAAACGCTGGGTGTAAGGTGGGTGTTGTCCTTCCCAGGTGCAGCAGTCACCGCCTGAAGGAGTCTCTTCCAGGCAAGGCAAGGGATGAATTCCTGGAAGGAGAGGGAGGTCCGACCTCCTCATCCAGCTCCCAGGGCCGCCAAGGGCTCCGGGCCCCAGCATCAGGCAGGCCTGGCCGGGCGAAGGTTCGCGTGAGGCGCGGCAGCGCACGGAGCCAGGCCGATCTCCACGGCCTCGGTGAACCGGTGGGAGCGGGTCGCTGCCGGAGCAGAAGGACACAGGCAGAGGGGCCATTTCAGCCTCTTACCGGGTACGGGCGCGCCGCGGGGAAACAAGTAGTTCAGGAACCGGCTGCGGAGGAGGGTCCGGCCTCCGGATCGGGCTGGTTTCTTTCCTTCCCGCCGTGTGTGACAGAGAGGGCGGTGCCCGCCCGCAGCTCCCGGGGGCGGGGCGGGGCGCGGTGCCGCTCCAGCACTCGCGACACAGCGGCCTCCGCCCATTCCGGTGCCATTCCCCGCCTCGGCGGCGGCGAGCTCCTGGGACTACTGCTCGCCGCGGCCACCGCCTTTGAGCGGGGCGGCAGAAGGAGCCCCGATTTCCCGGGACAGCCGGGCCGTCGGTGAGGGTCCCGCCTTCTCCCTCGGCAGACGTTGCGTCTCCGCGGAGGCGGCGAAGAAGGGCCAGCGATGGACTGCGATGGGCCGGACGCCACCCGCCAGGACGCAGAGAGGGAGCGTGGCCGCTACTTGAGCCGCCGGGCCGTGGCCCAGGAGCAGCTGGCGCAGTGAGTCCGGCGGCGGGGCCCCGGGAGTGGGGCGGGACGGTTTGGGTTAAAAACCTTCCCGTGGCCAGCCCGGCCCGGGCGGGACCCGGCTGCACGGCCCGCGGGAAGGGGCGGCTGTCTGGCGCTGACCCGCCTGCCGTGCCCGGGGCTGCGTGGCTCACTGCTTTTGAACGAGGGTTTCACATCATCCTCACGTCGTGGTCAGACGGAAAACCTGTCACCTTTCCTCACCCTGTGGTTCGTCCATAACTATTCTCCAGCTTCAGAAACGTCTCTTGCTGTCAGGGGCTATGTCTGTCCTAATACAAGCAACAAGACTGGGTCAATTCTGGCACTGCGAGCAAGTGTCTTGTCTCACTATTGCTGCTTCCCCCAGGCTAGAAGCCTTCACACTTCCAGCTAGCATGGGCATCATGGCCATGTCTTTGCACAGTGCTGTGGCACCGCTTAGAAGACTGCTTGCTGGCAAAGGCCCAGGTTGTACAGGGAATGGGATAACAATTAAACAGGCTAATCAAATTCAATCTAGTATTTGAGTCCATACACTGGTCATGTTCGCTTTTGCTAGTACAGACTTCCCTAGCACCCTCAGACTGGAACTGAGCTTTGGCCAAAGAATTTGGAGCTACACTTATAGAAACTGATCCTGGTTTTGATCTCTGATATTTTACTTCAAAGTATCAGGGTTTTTTACTGTTAAAGTACCTGTAGATGTGCATAATCTGTATCTGTTTATTATTACTTCATGCTGTCCCTACCTCATTTGTTCCCTTCCCTTTTCTGATTCAGAATAAAAGGAGCACAAGAATCGGGCAAATCTGGCCAAACAAGAAAACAAAAGAGAAGGAGAACAAATACAGCGATCAAACTACTTGTACCAACAAGAAATTCAGAGAGAAAAACATAAGGAACAGGAGAAAAAAGTTGAATGCCAGAGGCTGCATCATGTAAGTAGCAGGAAAGCAGACAGTTCAAAATGCGTATTTCACCTTGGCTGTGATGGTTGAACTCAGCCATCTTTTCTGACACCTTTAGTAGCATGGGATCAAATGCCTACCCTGCCAGTTGCAGGCCATGTCTTTCCTCTGTGCTTTTGAGAAGGACCTTTTGGAAGTTGCAGTGTGGCACCTGAGCTTTGACTGGTCTATAATGGACAAAGTCTGCTAGAGTCAGCAAGGAGATTGTCCTTGACTTGAGAACTGGATTTAGGTTCCAAGTACTTGCTCTGTTTTAAGTCCATTTTTCTTTGTTAGGGAGAGGGAATAGCCTGAGTATGACAATATCTCTTAAACTCGGTGATGACCTACTTACCACACATACTGTTTCCCTGCCAATGCCTGCTTGAGCAGGGAAACTGAAGTAGAGGTACTGTGATGATTCATTTGCCATGTGAGGGAGTAAAAGGAGAGAATTCCCACTGAAACCCTACTTGCTTTTTCCCTTCCATGCTCCTCATCTCAAATTTACAAATTTTCCCCCATTTCCCCCCAACCTTGTATATGCAACAAAAGCTTTACATACTGCCAAGCTATACAAGTGCCATTTCTGAGTCATTACAAAATGCCTTATGCTTTACATTTTGGTGGGTCTACAGACTTGGTGTTTGAGCCCTTCAGAGTCTGCACCATATGAATGATACACAGGATGGGAACAGTACAGTTGGAGCCACTGGGAAGGCAGAGGAGAGAATATAAAGATACTATAAGCCTGGGGCTGCAACCACATACTAATTTTACTTTTGTTGTAGTTTGTGATAAGTAGATCATGAGAATTTTATCTCTGAGTTTCTATCTTCTATAGCTTCTCCACTGATATAAAGAACTCCTTATTATAGGCTAGGCCTGAAGTATTTGCTAGAATTTGTTTTTAGTTCATGTTTCCAAAATCTTGTTCTACATGAAAATAAAAGTAGTTTTCCATTTAAACAGGAATACGTAGCTGAACAGAAAATACTTAAAGCTGAAGAGAAACAAAAAGAAGACAAAGATGATGATCGGATTAAGGCTTATATTAAAGGAAAAGAAATGATGGCTGATCTGACAAGAGAAAAAGATGCGGAGACTAATAGGTGGGTCCAGGGATAATTTTCAGTGTTAAGGTTCAAACTTGCAATTTCATTTTGTGACAAACATTATTCTCAGTTGTTGTATCGGCAAAATCAGAACTTCGATGCAAGTTTTCTGTAATTAAAACTTGAAGTAGAAAGTGCAGAAAAAATGCCTGCCAGTTCCAGGAGTAATTGGTGCTTTTGGGGGTGGAGGTAGGATTGCAGGCGTTGTTAGAAGCAACAGTTACCAGTTCCCTCTGGTAATCTGAGCAGATGTCCTGGTATGTTACAGTAGCTCATCTTCTCCTGCAGGATGACACAGAAGCATAAGGACAAAGCTTTTGAACATTTAACTGCACAGGTGAATGAGGCATTTAAGATTGAAGATGATTGTCTTGCTAGAGGAGCTGCAGAGGTAGAAGTTGAGTACCAAATGAAAAACAAAGAGAAAGAAATTAAAAGAAAGGCTGCCATTGAATCTACTGAAGAACACAGAGCCACTGTGGTAAGAAATGTGGGCTATTCTTGCTCCTCTGTCTTTCATATACTTGTACGTAGGAATAGTGTTTGGAAATGTCATAGTTTTTAGTAGTCATCTGGAGTAAGACACACATGCGGGTTCTCAGCAGTTGCTTCTCATTTATTATCTAGAGTTTTAGAACTAAATCCTTAAGAAGGATGCAAGCAGCATAAGTGGTGATCCTCTCCTCAAAAAAAATTAGACTTGGAAGGCTCTGTAATTGTTCATAATTTGTGCAGACTCTGCACTGCTTACTTCAACTGAGGAGCCTGGCCCAGATCACAGTTGGTGACTCTGGTGCCATGCATCAGCAGGCTTCAGCAAGTCTGCTGACACTTTTCCTGGAGTCCCCTCTCCCTTTCCCCCTTCTGTGTTGGGCACACATCTGCCAGGGGTGCTGAAAACCCTGGGCTTGGACGCTGGCCAGCCACAGTGACCGTGCTTATCGGAGCACTGATACAGGGCTGCTTCTGCAGAGAGATACAACTTCCAGCTTAGCAGGCCAGCTCCTTGGTTAACTTTTTTGTATGTTTTGTAAACTACAGATGAAGATGAAAGAGGAAAAGGAGAGAGAGGAAAAAGAAGAGGCTGAGAAGGATCGTAATCAGTGGATGACAGAAAATGGCATCTACCTGGAAATGGAAAAAGCCAAGAAACAGAGACAACGTGATGCAAACACAGAAGTACAGAAAATTGAGAACCAGCAAATGGTAAATAGAAGAGCTGTACCCTGTCAATCCCTTCAGAAAGAAGCATGCTTCTAAACCCGTAGTGCTAGACCTGTTGGCTAGAAGACAGAGAGAGAGAGAGAGAGGGAGGTTGCTGTGAGTGTGATGGACGTGTTTTATTTGGTTTGGTTTTTACCTGTAGGCACTGCAGCTGCTGATTTTGGAGAGGTGACTGACTACCCATGGACCACAAGAAGCTTGTTTGTGGAGTGAGAAGGTTACTGCAGAAAACTTGATAACGCACGATACACGTGTTTCAGAGGTTTATGGGCCACCCCTTAGAGCAGTAGAACAGAAGCCTCTTCCAGGCTGACTCGGCCCATGTGAGTCAGGGAGGATTACTGTGAGGGCTGGTAATAAGAGATCAACAATGACAGATCACATCCTGTCCTGTACCATTATGACATTTTTTCAACCATGCACTGCTGTCCTCTTGTATATTCTGGGCAGGTCACCAAAGAGCAGCAGCTAATGCTGATGTTCACTCAGCTATTTAATGTACCCTTTCTGGGGGGATATGGCAGGGGAGAGCACTGGGGAGGGATTATAAGTGCCAAGTATCAACTAAGAATGCTGCAGACCTTCTGTAAACTTTTACCCTTGCTCAGCTTTAGAGGATGGTGATGTTGAGAACAAAATACTAAGCTTTGTTATTCCCTTTTCTTCATCAGGCTGAAAAGCAGGCAAGAAAAGAGCAGGAAAAGCAAGCACAATTGGGCTACGATGCTCAGAGAGAGGCTGCTTTTCATCAGGATCGAGCATGTTGGAGATAGACAGTGAGTAACTGAATCAGTGCCATTACTGGATGTCACTTCTATTCTCTCCAAGCATTCAAGGAAGGAACAAGATGTGGGCTTCCTAATTAGGACAACTGCAAGAATAGTGGAGTGGATATATCTGCAGTATTAAAGCTAGTAAAAATTGGGGGGTGGGTGGGTGAAGATGGTTGATGCAATGCTGTCCATGTTCTTCCTGCCACATGTACATGAGCCTGCAGCTTGCTCAGGACTGAGCAAACACTTGGCATTCTTCCAGGACTGTTAGACCCTGCTTTGGCCCTCAAAGCTCTGCCTGAGGGCAGGGCCAAGAACTCTCCTCAGGGCCAGCACAGACTCAGTTATTGTCTTGGTCAGTCCTGCTGTGGTCTGGGCTATTGCACTCTTTTTGGATGAAAGAACACGACTGGGCGGAGCTGACTGACTCTCTGCCCGTGTCAGTTAGCGCGGCCCATTATTCTGTAATGCAAACCAAAGCACAGTAAGTAGGAACAATGAAGACTTATTTCAAAACCTCACTTCTGACCTAAAGTAAAAGGCTAACATTGCTGCACTATCAACTAAACATCACACAGAGTTCTCTCCAATTATCTTGGAGTATTAATTTTGGAAATAACATATTACAAAAAAAACCTATGGCAATTAACTTGTGAAATCGTCCCTCAATACTTTTTTTCCTTAGTTCACTAATGAAAAATTTATTTCCTTTCTCTCTGAGCCAGTGCTCATTTTATTACATCAAGCTTTTTGTCAGCAAGCAGAAATGGAAACTTTTATTAAAGCCTTTTGATGGCAGAAGCTGGAGCCTTAAGAAGTACTGACTACAGCAGGAGTGGTGCTGAAATCTGCAGAGCCTGAAATGCTCCAAATGCATCCCTCAGTGCAAATTTGCACATGCTCACTACTATGCAATTGGTGAGTTAAATGGGTTTTTAGTCTACCTCCACAGCAGCAAGAAACAAAGTGGATTGCAGCCTCATTTCCTACTCAGCTTCCAGAAACGTCCTGTTCTGCAGATTACGTATGTCTGCATTTGAAATCTACAGCCTTCTTCCATCGGGTTTATGCTCCTTTTGCTTTGAACATCTACAGAAAAACCATCAAACTCAAGTACCAGAAAACAACTCTTCATTTCAGTACACCTAGAGTAAAGTGGGAATCCCGTGTAATTTTAAAGCATGTTGGCTAAATATAGATTTAGTTACCCAAATTCAGTATGAAAAAAAATCCAGGAGCAATCATTATCTCAGTTTATTCTATTGACTTTGAGATGCACATGCTTTGTATGCTTGTTTTAAATAACTAATTCTAGTTAGTAATCTTCTGTAAAACCTCTATAAAGCATAGTGTGATGACACTAGATCAGAATGGTCAGAGGTGGTGGAATGTCACTGGTGAAAGGTGTCCTGTGTAAGGCAGGAGGCTGTTCTAGCTGCTCACCAGAGTCCTTTTCAGCTGCCTATTAAAGATGGTAACAAAATATAGGGAGGTCAACTGCAGCTGATAAGAAGGGAAATTGTTGACCTGGAAGAATCTACTAATTGAGAAGTATCTCTCATTTAATGCCTAGGGCCACTCTTGTATCAGTTATTAGCTAGAATCACCATTCCTGAAGGTATTTAGATGTGTAGATGGTGCTTAGGGACATGGATTAATCAGTGTTGGACTTCGTACTAGGTTAACAGCTAGACTTGATCTCTTCCAAGCTGAATGATCCTATGAAGTTTTAATTAATAGCTAGCAAATCAGAAAATGCTTTGAAAAATAACTTGACTAGTAAACTTTAATTACTGGTTTTGCTCAAACAAACATTCTCTCAGATAATGTTCTGCTTCAGGACGTTGTAGCAGATGAGAGTCATAATAGGTATTAGCCTTATTTGAAAGCCAAGACCTTAGAAATGCAAGGCAACCCACAGAGGGACTGAAACAGAGCCCTTAAATGTAACTGAATTTTTTCCACACCTGTGATCTAGCTCTGGAAGTAGAACAGCAACTTTAGTTTGAACATGTGGGCTTCCAGTGTCTAACATGGTATTCTCCCAACAGTATTTCATCTCATACCTGTGTGGCTCTGGTACACATGTAAGAGAGTACTGTTTTCATGGATCTAATACAGCTCCTACCTAGGAAATGGAAGAGAACAGCCTTATATACAAAAATAAATCCTAAGGGAATTTGAATTAGCTAACTGTGCAGCTCATGACTGTTAGGTAGTGTTTCAGGCTGGAGTTATTAGACCTGTGCAAGTTCTTTTAGCATTACAGTCTTTGCTACCAGTCAGCTCTGAGGAAGTTTGAAGAGGGTACCTACCTGGAAACAAACTGCCCACGAACAGAAGAGCTGGCACCATGGGACTATTAAGGATGAACATTTTCATGTCCCAATACAGACTTGCTCAATACTTCTGAAAAAGAAAAAATAATCTTTTCAAAGCTTTCTGGTCATGTTAGGTCAAATAATTTACTGTGTTTCAACAGCTAAATTCTTTAAAATGTCTGTTATTAACTTAGGCCTTTCTGTTATTTCTTTAATGGAAGAGTGCTGTAACTAGTCTGTAATTTTCCTCTTGGTTCTGGCAGTGCATCCTTGTCTTTGATACTGAATCATCCTTCCTGTTCTGGCAGTGTATTTTTTGAGAGACAGAAAATTCACTACCTCTTAGTAGCATGCAAAAATCCCCATAATTAGTGGAGACTAAGACTGTAGAGGGAGGTGAAGGCGAGAGATGTGAGAAGACCATGTAAGATGTCTTCTTTGGAATTATCTTAATTTCTTTCTATTTAAAATCAGTTGCGGTGTAGGCTTTGATAAGCTTGTAATGTGTGAAGCCATTGCTTTCACACTAGTGCACTGCCACCACTTCAATCTAAGCTTCTTTTTGTTTTGGTATATCATGGCTTTGATATTACTAGATATTTAAGTGAATACATGAATGATTCAAATCTGTCCTCTGATCTGGTAAACCAACCTCTAGTAAGCAGTCTTAAAGCATGGCTGTTTGTAGCTTGTTGACACTGTCTTGCATAAACCAGAATGGCACGTTGTTTTTCTGTGGATTGCCTCAGCTCCAATACATCATCCAGAAAAATTAACAATTGTTAGGTACTGAAGGGCTTGAACATCAGCACTGCAGGTCCAGGAAAATTCAACACTGCATCTCTGTTAACATAATAATAATTTCCCACCCCCGCCAATGAGTAGCATCTGGTCTGACTTCTTTTCTATGTAAAGGAAAAATAAGCAAAGGTTAGAAAAAAAAAGCAGCATGTACTGGAAGAAGGAAGTGTTACTGAGCAGACCAGGAAAAATTCAACAACTGGCACAGTGGACAAGGGCAAAGTTTGGAACTGTCTTTGGTAAAGCTTATAGGTATTTCTGCATTAGTTTCAGCTACAATCTATCAGTGCATATGCAATTAATAAAAACTACTAATTATACACTTAAACTGTTTCTTTTTTCTTTAGAAATACATTTGACAACTATAGAAGCATCTACAAAGGAGTAAGAAGCTAGCCACTCTCTCCTTCCAAGTTTTATGTGCCTGCAAAACCAATGAGTGCCCAACAGCAGAAGCTAACTGTGGACCAAGTTACAAGACATGCTATTTGCCAGAACCTGCCTAAACTCAAGCTCAAGAAACAAGTGCCATAGCTTGCAACTGTACTGTAACTAGTCTAATTTTATTATGGAACAGAGCAGTAGATTCTTTTCAGAAAGTCAGGAGGTAACAACCAAAGGTAAACTATCAGTTCATCTGTACTGTACTCCTTGAATATAGCTGGGCCTCCAGGTGTAATTCAAACCTTTTGTTTTGACTTCAAAAATATCTTACTGAACAAGTAAAATTGAGTGCTTCTGTCTGTAACAATAAAATCCATGTCGACTGTACCTTTTATTTGTGACAGTTTTCTACTTACTTTTACTTTGGAGAATGCAATGGAAGGTAGGAATAGTACATTGAGAAGTTGTGGCACTGGCTGAGTCTTCTAATCCTTTATGGGAAAGAGATGTCTGCAGCAAGACTCTGTATATAGCACTCCAGCTAACCTGACTACAGGAAATGGGAAAAACATTTTCCTGTTTTCTCCTAAGCACTCTGCTGCCAACCAGCCAGGGTGTGATACTACTGTAGGTGACTTTTTGATTGAAAACTGTTCTTTCACTCAGTTCTATACTGACTGTAAGCTGTGTTACCACTCCATTTACATTCACATTGAACAGATAGTTCTTCTGTAACTAGTGAAAACTATTCTGCTTCACATTCAGACACACACACACAAAGACTTGTATCTTTTCAAGTAAAAGATCATAGTTGGCAACAAGCAGAGTTTGCAGTTAAGATGAGACACTAGGTCAGCTTCATTACATGGCTGCATTTTTATATGTTACAATATAGACATAATAAATAGACTGTCATTTGCCATTCTGTCATAGCAATTCTTAATTACGTCTACTATTTAACACCATCATCTAATGTAACATGGAATAAAAATCTAACTTCACATCTTCAGTAAAAATTTATCGATCTTGGTTTAACTGAGGAGGTCATGTCCTGACATCAAATCACTGTGCCTTGTAAATCTGTACTCAAAGTATCAGCACTTCAGAAGGCTGGAGGTTGGCCAAGCACATTTACCCTGAGATGAGCTCAGTTGGTCAGAGCATGGTGCTAATAATGCTGAGCTCGTGGGTTTGATCCCTGTATGGCCCCTTCACCTAAGAGCTGACCATGTAGGACCCTTCCAACTTGGAATATTCTGTGAATTTACAAGCACAGGTTGCACAGTATGACTTAGAAGTGATTATTTCCCTAAATGCAGAAGATGCTAATACTGCAGGAAGCACATGTGGCAGACATGGAATACACTAACAAATATGCAAAAAAATGTATTTATTTCTGAGAAGTACTTCAGTACACAAGTTATACACTTCAAATCAAGAACTCATTCTCCCAGCTTACAACTGGATCATCTTCCCTGTTATGAACTATAAATTACAGAATGTCCAAAAGACTAAAATTAATTACAAAATACTCTGCTAAATGCTACATGCACAATACAGCCGGTATAATTAACAAGTCTTTTAGCTGAAGGAACCCAATTATCAGCTAGTTCCTCTTACCATTTCCATAATTTAATATGCCTAAATTCTTTCCAATCCTTTCAACCATTCTTTTCAATAGCAGCTATGGCTAAATCCACATACAGACTACCTTTTATAACTGGGATATGTAGCAATGTCTAACTTCCTGCCAAAAATAGCAAGTTTCCTTAAGTGCTTTACATGTTGCAAAATTTAAATTCAAAATCAGGGTGCTGTATTAATTCAGTTTATTTAGTCCTTTAAATGTCTTAGAACTTCCATGAATACAAATATAAATTTAAAACCAATCATATGCATATTCAGCAGTTCAGGATTTCTCCTCTGAACTTATGCATGTTAACTGCCCTACTAGTTTTATTTGAATAATGACTTTAAGGAAAGATACTAATTTACTAATTCTTTTACAAAATGTACCTTTACTTTTATGTAGTTTTACTATCTAAACTCATCACATTTTTTATATTTTATTACTGCTATTCCTTTTGTGAAATTTCATACTAGAACTAGAAAACTTATTTTCATATGGTATTAAAAAAAAAACCCAAACAGGTGAACATTACTTTCGGCCTTTACACAACAAAGTTTTGTTTAAACAGTGTTCCTAATGATATGAATTGTTCAAGGGTGAGAAGTAAGAGTTAAACTAGAAGCACATAAGCACCAAAATAGAAAGCTAAAGTCTTATGCTAGGTAACTGCAGAACTGTACCAAATTAAAATTTTGCAAAATGCAGTTCATAGACTTTTCGATGTGCATTTTCTTTAATCATTTAGTTAAATACTACATCAGGAAAATTACTATTTTCAGCAAAAGGAAGGTACGTAACAGTTCTTTACATTTCCATTACACTGACTCTAGAAGTGTGGCTGACCACTGCCCCTGCAAAAAAAAAAAAACCACAACCCTTCAAAACACCAAAACAAAATGAACAACCCCCCAAAAAGAACACTTCCATGGCTGCTGCTTTGATAAAGTATAGTACGTATATCTTTACGTTTGCTATTACAAGGGAAGTCCTAAGAGCAGGAATATACATTTTTGCCTATCAGAAAAGCAATGAATCTACTATGCCCCTAGAGGTGTGTCCAAAAATACTTTATTTGCTTCAATAAGTCAACAGTTCCAGAAAAGGCAGCTAAACGACTGCTGCTTTTGTTTACATTAACCTGAAATCCATTTGCCAGACTGACACTATTACAAATCAGACATTATTGGGGATCACTGCAAATTCGTCAAGGCATCTGACAAAAAACACTGCAAGAAAAGCCTGTAATCTGGGATTTCAAGTACAAAGTGCAAAGTTTCAGGCTAAAATTCTAACAACCAAATAGAACAAAGGGTTAAAAGGTAACCATTGCTTTTTCTCTTTCTTAAAAACAACCAACTGAAACAAACAGAACAACAACTGAAACACAATGGCTGTGTTAAAGAATTAGCAGACAGCAACACATTTTTTACAGGTAATAGCGTCTACATAACCTTACATTCTATCTACCCAACCTCAGCAAGAATTTCTGCTTCTGAGTTGATGGCAGTACCCAGAGAATCCAGAATAAAATGACAGTCTCTTTCTAATAAAGTTTGGAAAGCCACTGCCAATTATAAATTCAGCATTCCAAGTATTTATATGCTGCATGGTCTTAGTAAAATGTCAGCATCTATTGCCAATACAGAGAATGCATGTCTAATCTTTGGAAGTTATTTCAAGCCTGTATGGACACTTAAACATACGCTAAATTAGTCCAGTAATCCCTGCCCTCATTTTACATTGTGCCTTGGGGTTCATTAATTCCCTGGAGTAAGGTCAATTCTGGGGTAGCAGCAGAAAAAGCTGTACTCTACTTCTTTTTTTTGCATTCACAAGGAAAGATCATGAGCATTGTTTTTACTACCGCTGGCATACTTAAATTCTTCCAGATCAGTCCTCTGAGCCAAAAGCCAATGAATGACCCGTGACACTGAGCTGTACTGTCACTACAGCACAAGGTGGCTGGTGAGGCTGGGAACATGAAAGCTCTGTTGTTGATGGAAGAAACAGTTCCAGGACTGCAAGAGCAGTAGTCAGTGCCTCCTCACAAGGCAGCAAGAACTGACTAGTGCTTGGGGACATCTTGCTGTCCCTGGGATTGTGCTTTAGTCCCACCAAATTCTTAATCAATGTTCTCAGTTTCCAGTTTGATAAAGAAAAGCACAAATCTGGCAAACCCTTCCTTGTACAAGACTGCAATTGTGTTTCTGTCTAAACAAAGTGCTCTGCACTAAACCAATTCACCACCAAATATAATACAGGCAAACTGTATCCCACCACCTGCAATTTAGTGTAACCACCTTTTAAACAAAACCAAAGTACATTAAAAACAAGAAAATGGGCTTTATGCCACCAACTCAGATGAATGTTTAATGTGCTATGAAAGAATTAAAGTTCATTTAACTTGTACAAATAATTTTCTGAACTGTAACGAAGTCCATACAAAAGGGTATGCAAGTGCATCTTTTGAAATATGTAGTTACAGCTGCAAATTACAAGTGGATATAATCTCCATTTTGAGATTTTAAATAAAGACAATTTAAAAAAAATATTCTACAGATCGCTGGATTGCTGACTGCCTGTATTTTCCCCTTCTTCTACAGCAGAGTCAGTATAGTTGTGGATTTTGTTTGCATGCTTATACAAACTTCAGTGATAGCGGCAAGAATATTCTCAGTAGTGCAAATAAACTTCTTCAGCAATAGCTTCCTCCTGTGCCAGCTCCATTAAAAATAATGAAACAACATTGCAAACAGTTTTTAAATGAGACTCTGAAGCACATGGCATGCATAGCATAAATGCATGGTTTAGCTGCCACACAATTTTCTGAAGCCTAACTTCCTACCTTTATCTTACTACAGTCCCCCAAAACAGGACTACAACTTCTCCAAAGTCCTACAAAGTTCAGACAGAAAAGATCCACTATACAGGTCTTTGGTTCACTCCTCTAAGTTCTCTTAAATAACAGCTGTGTCATCCACTCACATGTGGACCCGGGAATATTTTTAAACATTCTGCATAAAATGACCACTGAAATGCAAAATCTACAGAAGTTTCTAGAACATAGTAAAAAAGTAAAACAGCACTTGACAGCCAAAGCAGCTCCACTGACTATTCTGCTAAAAAGTAACTCTACACAGTTCTAGTTTTCTTCCTTTAAAAACATCGCTTATGCTGTTCACAACCCTCAGTTTTGTTCTGCTTTCAAGACACAACTATTTTTCTTTAGAATAACAACTGTCTGGATCACAATGTCAAGCAAGTTTCAGCATTTCTCCTATCTGCTGTAAACACACACTGATCACAAAGTGGATTATAAAGTGAAAATGTTGACAAGCTCATTACAAAGACAGTAAAAGCAAGTTGTGTCATCCAGTGAAAGATTTGGCAAAAAAATTCAACTATTACAATATTGTTTTGCTTTGACACAGCTTAGATTAATGCTTGTCACTTCCCTTCAGGACTTCCAAGATTTGCCAGTCTCAGGTGTCAATAGTTTCAAGGACTGGAAGGAGTGTTGGGCTTTGTACCAAATCTATCCTCTTTCGGACCACTGCACTGAGTTACCACGTACCAGCTGCTCTTTGGGGATTGCACATACGGGGGCACTGCTGCAGCAACGCAAGCCAACCTCCTTCTCTTTCACATGAAGGTGTGGTGGTGAAATACAAACCGGGGTGGGACCTAGAGGCAGGAGAGGAAAGCAGAAAAGGAAGGGCATTGGTTTGAGGGACACAGGCACAGTAGAGAATGAGAAGGAATTCACAGTACGGTCTTTAGAATGAGGGGAAACACAGAAGAAAGCAAATTTAAGTTAAAAAATAATATTAAGAGCATGTCTTAAAACATGAAATTCTGTTTCAACTACTCCAAAAACCAGTACTGCAGCACTGCAAGAGTTTTCTCACGGACTTGTTAAGAAACAAGAGTCAAAAGGATTCCCTGGTTCCTTATTCCGACCTCACTGTCAATTCTGGTAATCTGTTTCATCTCTGTGCATCCACTAATTATGCGACTGAGGCAAGGTAGTTTGAAGAGTCCATTTCTGCAGTAGACAAACACGAAAGCACGGAATGGAAAAAGGTTACCGGGGAAAAATGTTACACTGATGAGCGCTTAAAAAATTTTTTTAGGACAAAGAAATAACTCCCAGACACAGATGACTGCCTTACAACATGAATGAATTCTACTGTTGGCAGTGACAGAAGCACAAACAATAAAGATTTACTTAAATTAATTCACTTCGTGATTACAATAAAAACTAACATAATTTACCTCTATAAATTCATTTCTTTAGGATTTATACCTACTGAAATACAGATGTAGCAAGACTGGAGTAATGGATACCTTGCAATATTCTCCTAGCTTTAAGATGACATGTAGTATATCTGCAGCTTTCTTCTTCATATATGGAACAAGCCTCTTCGCAGGCAGCCATTGCTTGCACTGAACTATTTATCAGGTAAAAAATAAAAGTGGCATGGAAGTTCCCTTTCTAGCTGACAACACACAAAAAGGATACATAATCCAATGAAATATTTAAAACACAGCACACTGTATTACACATGTAATTTGTTTTTCATTTCAAGTTTATTAAAACTTTAGCAGTACAAATGATCCAGGTTTTAGATTATCAAAAGACCAAACTGAAGTCCACATCTTTAAAAAAGGCGTTCCCCAAAACGTCTCTAAAACTTTGAGACAATGGAAACATTAAGTCCACAAACTCATCCATGCCTGTCGTCATCTGTTCCAGGACTTGTTTCACGATCAGACTTTTTATCCTTACTAGGGGCATGATCTCTTTCCTGACTCTTTGATTTTTGGTTTAATTCTTTTTCTGCTGAGGATCTGGTCTTTTCCTTTTCTTTACTGCTGCGTGAATATGATTTTTTTGATTCTCTCTCTTTGCTACTTGGTCTCTTTTTTGAGTCTGGACTTCTATCCTGATCTCTACTAGACTTCTTATCTCTGCTAGATTCAGGACTACTACTTTCACGGCTTTTTGAACGCTTCTTCCTTTGGCTTTCACTATCGTTCCTCTTATATGAGCTTCTACTTTCCCTATTTGAATATCTCTCTCTGTTTCTGCTTTGACTTTCATCCCTCTCTGAACTCCTCGATTCTCTCCTCCTCCTATTTTCTCTTCCTCTGTATTTATCTGGTGTACCTCTCCTTTCTCTGCTTCTTGATCTTCCTCTTCTTCTTGTTTCTCTATCTCTGTTCCTTGAATAGTCTTTACTTCTACTGCGATCCCTGTCCCTGCTTCTTGATCTTCCTCTCCTACCCCTATCTCTGCTTTTGCTTCGATCCCGTGTTCTGCTGCTGGAACTGTGTTTCCCTCTAGCATGCTCACGCTCTTTGCTTCTTGACTTGCGTTTCTCCCTGTCTTTGCTCTTCCTATGCTCTTGTTCATTACTTCTTGAGCCTGCTCTTTTACTTCTCTCCTTGCTCCTACTTCTTTCTTTCTCTCTCCCTCTAGAATCATAGCGCTTTTCTTTTTCTCTGCCTTTCTCATGGTCTCTCTCTTTGCTTCTTGATCTTAGTCTCTTTTCATCATGTCTACTGTGCCTGGAGTCTCTTTCTTTACTTTTTGATTTCTCTCTGCTTTTACTATGGCTTCTAGATTTAGCCCTCTTCTTGGCCTTGCTTTTGTTATGCTTGTCATCTTTTTCTGAATTTCTTCTTGTCTCCCTGTCTTTACTGCTGGATTTGTGATCTTTTTTCTTCTCTTTTTCCCCTCTTCGGCTTGGACTTTCAGAAACTTGCCTATGGTCTGATATTTTTCTCTCTCTTCCTCTTCCTGGGCTCTTTTGATTATCTTTCTTGGTTTCATTAATTTCACTCCTTGGAGAGAAAAAGATAAAATTTTTTAAACGTCTTCAATTCCCTCTATGCTGAAAAATTAAGCCAGAAGTGAGATAGCTTCACAACTAAAACTTCACATCAGGTCATTTATATTATTAACTATCTATTTACAGTAGTATGGTTAAACTCAGACACAATTAAATAATGAAATAACCAAGTCAGCACCCTGTTTTATTGAAAGCACTTGTAATTGAAAATCCAAGATGACAGGTATTACTTTTAAATAAACAAACAAAAAAAGAAATTAAAAACTAAAAAACCAACCCCAAAAAATTAATACAAATGCACACGTTCCAGAAAGAAATAATCTTACTTGTCTCCTTTTATCCATCTTTCTCCACTAGACACTCTCATTCTTTGAGCTCTTTGCATTTCTTGCCTCCAATGTGGAGGAGTTTCACTGCGCCGGAATCGATCTCTTGACCTGGATCTGGAGGGCGTCCGGTAACGCTTGGAGGCAAAAAGAGAAAATTGTGCCTAAGTTTGAATTTCACGTGCTGTGATACCTAAGAAAGATTTTCACCCCTGGCAGTTGGTTCTACACAGCACCTTTCATGACATTTCACATGTATATACCAACTTTCCACTGACATGGTAATACCTTACTGAAAAATGTATCAGACATTCACCTAAAGCAGGGATAGGATACAAAGTGTCTGATCAAATAACTCATTTTAAGGTAATTTCTACTTCAGGATTTTTGTAGTCTGATGGGAAGCTTTCTGCTACTTTTCATTAGAACAAATGCTAATGCTGTTTACTAACAATGAAATTTCTTGTCTTTGACAGGCAGTGCAAAAACAATACTTCACACTTGTTAAGGTTTTTACTAAAAATTTGAGGGATAGACACTTCAGTTATTAAAAACATTTGCTACATGCACCACATAGCTTACGGCTTCACAATATTAAAAGAGTCAATTTGAGAGCTCCCCCCTGCCAAAAAGGGAAGAAGTCTTCCCCACATTCCTGGCACTGATGTCTTACTGGTTCTGTGTTCACCAGAACCTTTTTAGAGCTAATTTCATTCACCAATTTAAATATTATCACATTAACTTAAATAAAGCATTTTTATGGTTTTTTCTCACCCTCTTATTCAAACAGACCCAGAATTCAAACAGGTAATTTAATTTTCCTTTATGTCCTCCTTCAAGCCTCAGTCCCCAAATCAATTACGATGCACCTCTCTTTTTTAAATCAGCTATCCCAATGAATACGGTTAGTAACATCAGCAGTGAGACTGCGCTACCACCTTGTTTACTTTGAAGAACAGATTATAAACATTTACCCTTGGTCCTCTTCCTTTTATTTTCCTTCCAGATCTGGTGACTAACAGCCTCCTCTGGTATGTTGACTGTGAATTCGATAGATTACTAAAAATAATTTAAAAAGAGTAATATTGTTTGTACAATTAAAAAAGAAGGAAAACCAGTATCAAAATCTCTTCAGAAACTAAATGAAAACACACAATTTTATTTTACTGCAGACAGTAACATCTAGACAGTAAAACTTCAGATTTGTGACCACAATAATTTTACAAGATTTCCAGATTTTTCCATGAAAAAAGAATAAACTATAGATTCAGATTGGACAGTTCCAATGCATTCTAAATGAAATTGAGCCAGTCATTACACATTTTTTATTCAGTAAAACCATTTTCAAAGACTAAGCCTTTGTTCTAGGACAAAGACAATACTTTCCAATAAAGGGAGAAACCTATTTTTCATTCAGCAGTGCTTACAACATGGAACTGCTTAATACGAAAAACATTCAACATTAGAGTTCTAAAGCAGTAATGTGACCATACCATTGCCAGCACATAGTCACACTGAAACCAGATATATTACCTCTCTCTTTCCTTCTCTCTGCTTTTTCTCTCTTTTTCTTTCTCATCTACTTTAGGAGGACTTTTCCTCATCAGGAACCGGTTTTCAGGTACAGGAGGAATTTCTTCAGGACGGACAGTAGATAATGGCTGTGCTTCAGTGTTTTCATCTTCACTTTCACTGGATGAGCTTTATTTTTGTATAGAGAATATGCATAATGAGTTATTTGGATGAGAGAAGACCTTTCAATCTTTTTAAATAATTCAGACATTCTCTTAATTTAATATACAATGATACCACAAGAATCTCAGAAAACCGAGCTATTTCAGAAGCAACTTTCCCCCCCGCCACGATCTCTTTGATCCAAAATATACAACTGCAGTAGATTTCTGACCAACACTTTTTATCTACTAATTCCAGTGGTGCAACACTGAACATACACATACTCTCTATTTAGATACAACTTTTTTGTTTTATTTATTTTCTTTTAAAAACACTATCAGGAGACTAAAATTCAGATTTCACACTAGCACATATAACTGTCTACAGACTACAATAATTCAAAGCAATTTACAAACTTCTGTGAAATGGGCTTAGGCACACAGAAACAGTGTTTAGGCAGCACTGGCCTACGTGAATGTTTCATAAATTTCACTGTCAGCTTAGAAAAATGTGACTTGCACTAACAACTTTTATCTCACAAACAAATCTAACGAAACTCTTAGATCCAAAATAACATTCTCAAAAGCAAGAGTGCTAGGTTTTACTATCTTCCAGTGAAACTGCAAGAGTTTTGGCATATGAGACAAAAAAGTTTTAAAGTATTTTAATTTATTATGTTTAATTTTGCTATATCCCTGCATACTACATTTTTCTAAGTTCCACTGCATATGATTCAAACAGAATTGTACAGAAGTAAATTTACAGCAACAAGCTATCCCTACCCATTTCAAACCTACCACTGCTTCAACTTCACAAGCCAACTGAAGTCTTAATCCATTCCTTCACTCCCTTACAAGCTGCGGTACATATGCACACAAACACTACCCTTCCACATGAACACTACCCTTCATGATCATATCAGAAAATTTATTCTTGTCTATGGAAACCAACTATCTTCCAGACTGCAAAACCTGCTTTGCTAGTTTACAGAAATATAGTCTGTAGTTGTAAGAGAAGAGAATGGTACTGTATGGTGTACATGTAACAAAAAACAAATCTCAGAACTGACCTTTTCTTGCTTTTCTTTCTCTTTTTCTTTTCTTTCTTATGTTTCTTGGAATTTTTTTTGTGTTTCTTTTTTCGTTTTTTAGATTTCTCTTCTGAAGCACTCTCAGAATCCGATGATGAATCAGAAGATGATTCTGAATCGCTTGAACTTTCCGAATCACTGGATGAGGAAGATGACTTGTGTCTCTTCTTTTCTTCTTTCTTGGCTTTAAATCAGAATAATAAAGACATTTTAATATCAAACACTTCTAAACCAATCTCAGAAGAATCATCTCATCCAGTATCTGCCTCAGATTCTTATAATTGTGTCATGAGATTACTTCATCAAAATCCTTAAGAACAAATTGAAATTTTGGTGGAAACGGTTTCTCCACAGTGCAATAAAGGATATGTCTAGAAAAAGAAGACATTTTCAGAATTTGGATTTATGAAACTTTAAGTCTAAAATTTATACTGATAAGAACTTGCAGAACCATATAAATTTTCTGATGACATTTTATACATAAGCTACAGACAAAGAATAATTTAAAATTTATTTACAGAGTGTTTACAAAAAAATTTCTTTAACTTCAGGTTTCACCTGACTTCATCCAATCACTAACAAGAGAAACTATGCAACAGAAAATAAGAGGCACAGACTAAACCAAGTACTCACTGAACTCAGCTCACTATCCTATTCTGTCAGGTCTTACATTCAGAAAGCAGTGATACAAAGACTGGTGAATGATTTACTCTTCACAGTGATGCAGCACACTCGCTTCCAATTGAACAGGCTGAGAGAACACTCCTGGGTGACAACAAGCTAGCTGGAGCTTAATTCACGGAACTGCATCAGGTATGTGGCACACATCCCGACAGAAACAATCTCGGCCTCTCTTTTTGTGGTTATACTCTTTACAGATACTTTCTTCCACCTTACATTGTTACCAAATCCCCACACTGGTACTGTGGATGAAATTCACTCTCACTGCACTAAATCTCATTCATTTTTCAGCTTAGCACCACAGACACAAGTCACAGCTGTGTGACAACTGAGATGAGCTCAGTCAGTCAGAGCACAGTGCTAACACCAAGGTCATGGGTTTGACCCCCATATGGGCCATTCACTTAAGAGCTGGACATGATCCTGGTGGGCCCCTTCCAACACAGAATATTCTGTAATTCTGTGACTAATACACGGTGCTTTCTATGTGTTTATTCACAAGCCTCACTTGATACAGACTAGCAAAAGCCTGACAACCGACTAAAAAACTTCTGTCCTTCACAGAGTATATCGGTCTTCCAGTCATTTCCAGGCACAGTACAAACTAGCAAGTAGTCTTACCAGTTTAGGGCAGTCTGCTGATTGAAATCAGCTCGTTCTCATCAGATGTTTTAAGGGCTTCTTGCAAAATGCTTCCAAAAGACACGTCTCACTATATTTCTGACTTTTCTTGTAGGTCCTGACCAAGATAACTGCTCTCTGTTCTCAAACTTTTGCTCAACATCCTTTTTTTAGCACCGTATTTAAAAAATGTCTCTGTAATATTCTGTATCAGTTTTAGATAGTCTAAATACATATATATTTACAGAACGTAACAACTACATATTTTTAAAAGAAAACGGAGTGTTTTTCTAATTAATTTCAATTGAAGGAACCTGGTGTAGGCCAGTTGAAAACGAAACAAAAAGAAGAATCTCACCTCACCTCTAAATACTAAGAATACAAAAAGTATTAAAAAAGTTAAATGTTTCTGATCTATTACACCCTCAGTTTTGGTCCATTCAAAGGAAAAAAATCCTTATATTGCACTACAGTGTTTCCTACATGCCTTCAGGCAAAACAAGATGTCTCCAAGCTCAACTTCAGAAACGTCTGAATAAGGCATTAATAAACGCAGTGATATCCTGTATTTTCTTCCTCCTGCATATGTTTTAAGTGTGTCAAAATGTGCGGCAGTTTTATCTGCATTCTTGTAACACGTTCAGGTATGTTAAAGTTATTACTTTAAAGTGAGTAAGTAATAGATAAAACTGGAGGCAAGTTAGCGAGCAACTACCTCAACAAATGTAATGTGATTCTTACCATGCAGCACGCAGGCAATGGCAGATGTATTTGGGAAATCATATGGCAGGTAGGGAGTGAAATGACATGGGGAGAAAACCCCCCAAACAACAAACAAAACAAAAAAGCCCAGAACTAGTTACACAGCAAAGACAGAGTATCTGACAAGAGGGTTTGGATACACTTTCTGGTGACATCTATCTATCTCTTACCCAGTAGCAAATGCTATTTTGAATACTGAACCAACCTGGTACTGTCCAACTACAGATTACAGCAAATAAGACCAATCCTGGAACATGAAGGTCATCAAGAAACAGACTTCTATGTACACTCCAAATGTTCCAGCTCATTACCTTCAGGATTGGCTTTCAACTTATGACCACGTCTGAAACAGATACATCACTTCCTACTCCACTCACTGTGACCTACAGTATTTGCCAGACTTTGTGAACTACCTGATCATGCTGCATGACACAGACAAGTACTCTTTCTATCTTAGCAGGTGAGGCACTGTAGCAAGTCTTACATTACCTCCGTGGCCTGAAATTAAGACATGACCTGGCCAGAAAACAGTTGGGTTCAGGCATAGAAGTCAGAACAAATCATATCATCTTGTAATTCTCAGCAGTGACAAGCAAATAGTTACTTTATGGCAAATCAAATAACCTGATAAATTATGAATGCAGCCATAATCTACCTTAATTGCAGAAAGCACACTTTTGCAAGCAGTGATTCTACAGGGACATCTATAACATCAGCGAGGGTCATGAATCAAGCCTAGCACTGCTCCGTGCAGAATCCCCGAGAAATTCACTTTTCATGAGGAATCTTCACTAGAGACTCTCATTAAAAACTGCCCACTGCCCAAAGCCATTTCATTTTTTTTGGTTTTGAAACAGAATGTCAGTGTTTTACAGTCTTGATATGTGTCTCAGATGACCTTGTTTCAGCAAAGGTATATGACCTCAAACAGTGCAGCCAGGCTTGTTGACTAGGACCTCTTTTACAAAACTGGTACCAAACTCTCACTTGTCCTTAGGAAAATTAACATTACGGTTTTTATTCCACAGTTTTTCTTGTGAACTATATTATCTTAGCTAGTCTGTAATAACCTTTCTAAATACTGGGTTGATACTTTGCTTTCTTCCTTTTTTTTCCTCTCCAGACCTTACAATTTTCCCTAGAACTTTAAGATCTTTTAAGAATTATACCACTTGGCCAGAGAAATTCTTCTTTTATAATTTTTTTTAATCTTCTCATTTTCACTTATTCCTCCAACTTTAGGGAACGAAAAAAAAAAGAAAAACAAAGGAAAATATGACAAAAGTTCCACTTTCCTAGGTGATCATCCTCTCAAATTCCACATTAAAAGCTTCTTAGCTAGGCCTCTGCAACACTGTGATTGTGATCATCGTATCATTCAATCTATAGCATCCAGTAACATAGCTCAGTCATCATCCACTCGTCCCTAAATAAATCCAATTCTTCTATATAAGGAGATAATTTACATAGTTCATAAAGCACTTCATCTGGCTATTCATCGTGATACCCAAAAATCAGATCACCTTTCCTCAACTTTAACCTATGACAAAAACATTCATACCAAGCACCTTGCTTTTACTGTGATTCCTTCTGCTAGTGTCATCTTAGCTTCCCTGTTAAACCCAAGTATCAGTTCTATTTTCATTCCATAAAGACCTAATCCCTTTCTTTGTGTTGCCTACCAGACAAGCTTATACAGTAAATATTTAAATATCCCTTCCTATCCTAATGTACCCTCCCACATAAATTCATCACTGTAGTTCCCTCACAGGCAATATCTTTATTCCTTTGTCTTAAAATCAAGTTCTTAGAAGCAATCTTCCCTCTTAATTGCCTCATAATCAACAAAATCCGTTCCATTTTGCCTTCCATAGTACTGTACTACAAATAGTTCCACTGTTAGATGACTCTCTGTTGATGATCTTGTGTCCCAAAAACTGCTCCTCCTATCTGGATTCCCCTTCCATTAACTGACAAGTCCAAGGGCCTCTCCTGCTCCACTTGTGACCTTTGGACAGCAGCTTGGCAAATTTACTTCAGCTGATGTGTTGTCACACTGTTCCTCTTATTTTCACTGCTTCAGGCCAGCACAGCTCATCAGTGGTTCCATGCTGGGCATTTAGCAAACAGTTCCAGCCATGCTGCCACCTCTCACAGCAGCAGCCCATTTCCCACTGGAGGTCCTACACAGAGCCTTCCCTTTTCAAAAGCAGGATTCTCCACACACGAGAATTTCCACCATGGTCTGGCACACGGCATCTTTATCAGGCTGGCTGTGCATTAGTACCCATCAGGGCCGTCGTCTTCACCTACACTCAGCTCTGCCCTTCATGTGCCTGATCCTGGTGCATAAGGCTTCTTGTTCTCCAAACATCCCTACTGCCCATCATTATCTAGAACTAAGCTTTATACCTTTATAGAGTGGGCTATCCCATCACCCTGGCATCAATTTCTCTCCACGGCACACCAGGCCAGCTACAGGAATCAGAGCTGCCAGGAACACAGCAGTACTGAGTCAGAGGTACAAGGACACAGACAAATGGGTAAGGCAAGGCAAGTCAAATCCCTCCAGAAGCCTGTTCTCTTTTAAGAGAAGTGAGAGGGAAAACCAATTATTTTATATTTATTTCATTCACTCTTTATATGACAAGCACTTTAAAAGCCCTGCCTAGAGGCTGTAACTCATCAGACTGCTCAGTGCCAAAAATTTCATTTAGTCATTCAAGTGTTCTAGAGTGGACTTCAAAGGGAGTGTGTGAATCCAATGAAGACATCTATGCAAGTGGGTATCTCATCCCCTAGCTTCATCCATCCTGTATCTGTACTGTTTTATTTTCTAGTTACACCACCTGTGCCTTTCCTAAGAGATGCTATGCTCTTGAGTACTGTTGAAAAAAACCATAATAGTATCCTAACACACAGCATGACTTAGAACCTTTCAGAAGTCAGGAGCCAAAAGATAACTTTGCTTGGAATTCTGTGGTATTGAAGAGATCACTTCAGACGCCAAAGTCATTCTGCCAAATATCACAACACGTGAACAAAAAGGAGGTGAAAAAACAAGAGGCTGAAGTTCAAATGTCTGTATTTTCCTTTGGCCAAACAAACCATTATTCTTGTGTTGTGCTTCAATATCCTCAGTGCAACCCTTCATAGTACACATCAACAGAACATGCTGTGAATGAAATAGCAGGATGATCCCCTATCATAGTTCCTACAAAACAAGCATCCTGAGTTTCCACTAATGAGATTCTCCATAGTGACAGGAACATCTTAGATTCTGCTTCTCTTAGAAAATAAGGCTTCATCCAAGCTCTCATACTATGTTCAGTTCTGAAATGGCAGAGCAGGACATCGCTTCCAGAAAGAAAGACAGGTTATGTCATATTCCTCTTTAAGAACAGTTTATAGTAACTTATAAAGTGTTTGAGCTAAAGGGCCAATTACAGGCTTTTCTAAGTGCCTGTTTTGAAGAGTTACCTTAGAGCAACCTGAAACAAGTTGAATACCTTCCAAAGAAGCAGAAGTTACCAAATGAAGTCAGACTGCCACCAATCTTCTTAACATAGAACTCTATTTGATGTGACAAGTGCTTGCCAGCTTTGTACTACAACGTAGCTAGTGTAAGAAAATTCAAGACAGGAGAAGCTTTGAAAAAAGCATGTATGATTGTTATTTAACGTCTTTTGCATCAACAACTTTAAAGTTCTTTAGAAAAAGTGCTCTGCAACGTTATTCACCTTCTCACCAACTGCGCCATCATCTATCACACGTAAGTTTCTAAATATTTTTATAAGCAACCAACATGGAAGAAAACAACCAAAATTACCTCATATGTACAGTTCAGCTTTACCTTTGGATTTTGGAATTAACTCTCCACAACTCAGTATGCGTACTTCAGCATATGGTTTACTAGATGCATCTGTTTTCTGGTTTTCTATTTCTCTCACAACCTCCTGACCTGAGATGACTTGTCCAAAAACAACATGATGCCTGAAGAATGCAAATAAAATTAAGTATTCTTAGCACTTAATTTTCTCAAGGTGGTTCCCAAACAAATATAAGAAAAAAAAAAGAGATATTTACCCATCTAAATGAGGTGTAGGTTTAGTTGTTCTGTTGTTTCCAGATTTTAATTTAAAGAGAAAAACAAAATCAGTATTAGTGAAAAGCAGTCAGCATCTGAAGCATGTCATCTACACATAGGAAGGTGAACATTATTTTGAGTGCACTAATAAAATTGAATAAAACCAATATATATCATTCTAAGTTTGTGTGCAGTTAAAAATATTTAATGTTTTATATGTTAAACTACCTATTCAATGAAACACTTTGATTACTATATTTTACTGAAAAAACCCCGAAATAGCACATAGATTTCTACACAAAAAACCTCATATAGGATATAATACGTTTCTACTTATCAAATTATATAAATACTACCAGGAACAGACACAAAAATTTGCAGGAAAAATGCAAATAATCTTCCACACATTAGAAAATAACCACAAACACTGGAATAAAAGTATCTGCATGTACAGATTATCTGACACAAGCAGAATTGACCCTCTCTCAGCTTTCCCCTATACTAGCATTACTAAGGTATACACGTTAGCTATGGCAGAGTAGAAAACTGAGATGACTGGAGAAATGATCATTCAGAAATCCCAAAATAAGATTTTAATGCTGACATTTACAACTCGTTAACTAAGGCCATGAAACATGGGTAAGAGTGATGTATTTTGAGACTGTTTTCTGTAGATAATCTAGATTTTAAAAGAGTCTACTGCAATGTATTTTAAGAATTTAAGTTTTAACTATAAATAAGACTGTATTGGAAAGCTATTTTGTGATTAAAAAAAGCCCTCTACTACTTTTGAGAGCCCCCAGAGCTGTTTTGCCTCCTTCCAGAAAACACTTCATTAGAGTACTAAGAATTCTTCAAGGAACTAACAGTTTTCCTTTATTGCCCAAGTTAGAACATAGCTACTGAAAACCACCAAAAGCCCTTTTGCACAGAAAATTAACACTAAACACAGACAGGGTAAAAATAAGTACATAAGAAAATGGCTACTTCCAGGCAACTTTGCAAAAAAACCACCAACTTCGGCTTTGCACAGGAGCTAGTCTTCAATATTTAAAAGGATTCCCTTTACAGCTTACAAATAGCAAACCATATACACATTTCAAGACATTTCAATACTTACATAAAGAACTGTGAACCATTTGTATCTTTCCCTCGGTTGGCCATTGAAAGAAGAAATTCTTTGTTGTGCTTTACAGCAAAACTTTCATCTAAAGAAAGTGTTTTCAGTTACTTTAAGCATACCATATATGCTTAGGTAAATGCTATCATCTAAGTAAATTTATCCTTATTAAATAAATCTGCTAGTCACTTGAATGAGAAGTTGTATTAAAAATAGACTAAAAGTAACAGCTATTTTTAAGACATATTATTCTGTTCACTCTATATAACAAGGAGAAATATGAATCAATGGTTTATAGCCTGAGGGCAAAAAAATTGAAGTTTAGTATTCTTGCACAAAAGATTTGTCTCCTACCAACATCAACAGAGTTGTTTAAGTTGTTGCTCTTTCTATTTTTCTCTGGAACAGAAGCTGTGTATTAACTACTAATAAATCTCTAATTTTCAGGCATTTTGTTGTTTTATTTTTTTAGTACACATGGATATCCAGTTTGATAGCAATCCCAAACAACTTGTTTGTCTGACAGACACAGTTGAATTTATCAAACTGGCATTAAGAAAATTAGTTTAACTTTAATGAATCCTACTTCTTATGAGCAAATAATTGGTAATAGTTCAAACTAAACCCCAATGAAACTATGAAACGAAAAAAGTGTAAAATGTAATCACTGTTCTTCATTTAAGACACCTGTAAGAGATAATCCTCTCCCTTCTTTTCCAAAACAGCAAAAAGGCTTTTGGGGGAAAGAAATTCTTCAGACAAGAGGACATTTGTTCAATACTATTTGGATACAGATGGCAGGAGAAAGCATTAACAAAGAAAAATGTACAATATTTGTAATGCTACTTTCACTAGCCATGAAAGGGATGGTCCCAGTCACTCTCCCATCACTTGTACAATAGCATCTATGTCAATCTAATTCTATGGTGAGAGGGTTAATTGACCCACAAAAGCAAAACCATCCAAAAGTTCCGTTTCATACTGTGGCCAGCCAAATTGAACAGACAGCTTGCAACTGCCAGAAGATAAGTGGAGGTTGTGCTCATTTTTCCATCTCTCCCAGCCATACATTTCCTCAACCCTAGCTACTCATCTGCGTTGGTTCTGATGCTTGCCAAATTATTTAATTGGATCCAGTCACTAAGACAGAAATACATAATTTTTTTTGCTAAAATAACCTTTAGGCATTTTAGCAGGCTGGATCAGGTTAAAATTTGACTGCAGAGCCAGTGCAAGGTAAGGCTTCCTCTCTTTTTTGGCAGTTGCAAACTGTTGGTTCCACTCTGATATAAAATTGTGGCCTGGCCCTACTACAGCAGTGAATAATTCTTTTGATTGTGTGCTGCAAGCTTGGACAACAACCAATGGTAAAGAAAAGTTTGAAGAAAGCCTGGGAGGGAAGAGGGGCTTAACCTCGCCTGCTGGTGGCAGCTACCCATCACATGGGCTCGGGGGTAACACAACAACTGCTCCAAGAGAGAGAGATGCTCAACTACATTATGGACAAACATAGGCTGAGAAACGCAGCAACTGTAACTTCTTCTGCAACACCGGCTGAGGAAGAACCAGGACTGCGAGGAAACTAAAAGCTCTGTCATTAATTCATCTTGCGTTCAGGAAAGCAGGGGTTTTTGCATTCTTTTAAATAAATATTTGCAAGGAAACCCAACCCCATCACACCTTTCTCTTTTTCCTGCAAAGAGAAGACTATCCCAAACTTTTAGCTAGCTGATCAAGTCAAAAGTAAATGTCTAAAATCAGCACTAAAAATGTAAATCTGGTAAAAGGGACAAATACAAAGGAGTCCAGCTTCAGTTTTTCATTCATTAAAATGGATCATATCTTAAAAGTAAAATAACTTAAATGGGACAGTCAAAGGCCTCCAAGACCAGACAAAATCTTAAAAAAAAATGGAATTCAAGTTTACAGAACAGACACTACAGAATGTAAAGGTGATTGTTTATTGTAACACCAAAAGAGAGCAGACTGATAAAACTCTTACCTTCAAAAAAGCCACCATAAATGGATTCTCCTCCTCTGCCATTTCCTTAAAAGAGGAAAAGTGACAGTTAAAGTAACGATTAAAAGAGTCACATTATGTGGAAGGTGCTTCATAATACTGATGTAACTGCATCCAAGAATAATAACATTATTCTTCAAGATACGCAAACACAATCAAGATGCATCTTTGTAATCCAAAAGCAAAAAACTTGGAAAACAAGAAAGTATTCTCTCATGTACTCAGCAACAGTCTCCCTTTCTTCTTTCATTTCCCAGCAGCAGATACAGTATTTTATTCTCACACTTCAACCTTTCAGTACGAGGTATTTAGTTCCCTGAATACTTGAGATAACAGAGCAAAAGTGTGTATATGTGTGTGCAAGCACGTATATAAGTTTATTATACAAGTTCTCATGGAAAGGTTCTCACACAGAAGAAAGGGAAAAAGCAGTGATATCTGTCAGAGAATAATTAATATAAATAAATGGTTCTATACAGAACTTCTGCAATGTTTTATTACATAAGCATTAAAGTTTTCTTTAAAGATTCATGTCATACCTTCACTGAAGTCACCTCCTTGGATCATAAAATCTTTCACAACCCTGTGAAACAGACAACTTTTGTAATGCAATGGCTTTTGTGTGGACTTTCCTGTACCCTTTTCACCTAAAGAAGAGAATGGACAAAACCAAAAATTACTCTCTGCATCTGTAGAGTCTTCATTACAAAACAAGTGCTATGTAAGCACTTAACCGAAATCATCTACTATGCTCTGAAAAACTGGCTTGCGAGGCAGACACTTACCTGTAATACCAGTAAGAGACTGGCATTTAAGAAAGCAGTGCAGAAACTACTTTCTGTCTCTACAGTTATACCAGAAGAACTCCTTACTTACATTAGTATACAGCTCTGGTCTCTTCCATGCAGTTTGACTGAAATTAAACATCCAGTTTACATTTATAACTGGTATTGCTCAGAAACACGCAAGAAACACTCAGATCTGTAGTTTAAAACACAGAGGAAGAGGACTCTCATTCCCTCCCCTGTTCATGATGACAACTGCCATCTTCCTCCCTCACACCAGACTTTGCTTCAGCTACAACTGAAATGAATAATGGCCTTTCCCTGCTACCCTCAAAGAGATAAGGTTTCTGCTGAGTTAGCAAGATGAATGGCTCATGGTGGGTCCTGTGAACAGCAGAGCCAACCTCAAGGCAACAGTCAGGTAATCAGTGGGACTTCTCAGGGAAGACCACGTCCTCTCTGTGCTGGCAAACTGTTAGACAGTATCTTCCTATCATCTTATCCTGAGCTATTAAACTGGCAGCTTTTGTCAAGGGCAGTTGCCTGTGAACTTAATCTGTAACAGACTGGTCTCCGTATGGATTTGAATAGCCAGAAAAAAACCCACTTTTGATAGGAACTTTGATAAATGTGAAGCTGTGCATGTTCCACTAACTCGGCATATGCCAGGAAAACATGCAGCTGTTGATCCCTGTTTTATGAAGACAGCACACACTTTTCAAAACTGCCAGAAAAAAAAAAAGAGTATGGAAAATAAATACAAATTAGAAGCTTGAATCATTTACTGGTGATCAACATCAAATTTCCTGCATATTTTTCTCACTATTCTTATACGTGTTAAGGCAGCAAAATAGTTCAGGATCTGAATTTGATTATGGATGTCAGGAACAAAGGATGAACTTAAGTCATACTTGTTGCTGACCTGAAATGCTGTTGAAAGACTTCAATTCACAAATTTAAGGCAGTAGTAGGGAGTAACACCTTTATTCAATAATCTGACTTTTGGGCAGTTGACAGCAGATCAAGAATGCCACGGTCATGTGTTAATGTAATCACAGCCATTAAAAATCATTAAAGTTCAAATTTGTTAACAAATTTTGATAATCTGATTTTGTGCCAGTAAACCTAATGTCAGATCAGATAATACCTGCAGACATCGTGAATGGTGTGCTGCATGTTTTAGTTAACTTAACATGAATGTAATTATGTATCCACACCTGATTCAGATCATATTAGTACTGCTGAGGGATTCACTATCAACAGCTACAGACCCGTGACCTGAAAAACAACCAAGCTGGAAGGAAATGAAGCAGAAAAAGCTGAAGACAGAAAGCACGTATGCTATTTATGTATTCACAAAATTATTCTTGTGGCAATAAACTCAAGTTTTGCTAAGCTGTCAGCATTTGCAACAAAAGTACAGTCCACAGGAAAATAATTCTGTTTGTAAATGTTTCCAAGAGAAAATCTTCTGAGTATTTTCCTCAAGAAACAAACTTTCAATAGGAGTAGAAATCATCAGTCTCCATCAAGAAATTAAAATAACAGAAAAAACAACTGATGAATACCAGCAGTAACTTTCAAATTCCTCAAAGTATCATAAGACTGAGAAGTAAGTCTGCATGGTTGACCTCTTGCTGGCTACCTTTCAAGGCTAGATGACGTTATACAATGTGAACAGTACTATCTGCTAGTAAGAGAAAATCAGCTTACTGTGCCTGTAGTTAAAGTTGGTTAGTATATACTCCCTGCAACATACTAAGCCAAAGCTACAACTGCTTTGACTCTACGTCATATGTGCACGAACGTATGTGTACAATCAGCTAAATCTTTGGAGGTGTCAAGAATCAGTGTTGAACTTATTTTCATATTTGAGAATGTCAGGAAAAAATAACAGACATCAAACTAGTAAACATGGTATTACATTAAAAATTATAGATTAAATAGTAAAATCTACAAACCTGTGCAAAGGCAGCGAAAATTCTCACATGTCTTTGGACACACATCTGAAAACAATTCAAAGACCACTCTTCCAGCTAGGAAAAAAATAGCACCATATTTATTGTGAAGTTAAATGGTATTTGTATTATTCTTACACATACCTCATATGAATATCATACTACTGAATACTACTAATTTTCTTACCGGGTACATTGTTGATGGCTATGTCAAAAAAGCAACGAGGTCTCTGGACCTTTACTCCCATGGCTTCAGAAGTCTAAATACTGTAAGTAATAAAAATAAAATTTAGTTTTTCCTTCTGTGTACTGAAATCATGTGTAAGTCAATACAGAAGTCAATAAAAACTGCAGAAAAGCAAACAAAAAAACCCCAGACAGCAAATACAAGCATTTTTCAGAAGTTCAGAAGTACTTTAGGTCATATTCATGTATTGTAGCCCCAAATGAGTGATGTTCTTCATGTTTGCTGCAATAACATTAAACTTGAGCGCCATACTTCAGGTGGGGAAATACAAAAGAAAAAGATATTGTAAGGTATGGGCAAGACTTAAGCATTCAATTTTCAAATTGCAAAATTCAGTATTTCCTGGATTCCTGTCATGGCAGTTATCAGGCATGGCATCCATTAGAATACAAACCATTCTGGACGAAAAAAATACAAGGTTGTAGCTGTTCCACAACTGCTGCTAAATTAAATTATTTTGGCTTTTCATTGTTTTCCTTTCATGGCATTGCTTATCTCTTGAGACACCATCACTGGTAACATTTAAAAGATGTATAGATGCATAGTGCTGCTTAAGGACATGGTTTAGTGGTGGACTTGGTACTGCTAGATTTACTATTTGACTTAATGGTCTTAAGAGGTTTTTCCAACCTAAATGATTCTATGATTCCTTATAGAGAATTTTAATGCAACTTTTCCCTTAGATTATATAAATTCTTTTTTTTTTGTGTAACAAGCTATGTCTTAATTTCATTTGCATCTCCAACATTCCAACATTATGTACAATCATAATCTTTTCCTTTTTTAAATCCCTGTCCTCTCTGAGTTACTTTAGACTGGGGAAAAAAAAAACCAACCAGTGACAGCAAAAGGATCTGTAAGACAGGAGTACCCTTTCCAGAATTTGGAATATAATCCATACATTTTCAGTCCTAATTATTTATTGCCAGAAAACATTGCTCAAATCTAGCTGACATACTGCACACAACTCTCCTAAAGCTTCACTTATAGCTGTACCACAGAACATCCTTGAAAAATTCAATTGTCACCATCTGTCACCCTCAGCATATGAACAAGAGGCTGTGAGAAATCAAGACAGCAATGTATCATGTGAGCCTGTATTTTCTCTACTTGTGCTGTCACTCCTAACATTTTGCTAAGATTACACAGCAAAAATCACAAGAGCAATGCAGGACTGGTTTAAATTAAACACCGCTCAGTAGTTAATTATTCATGTGATTTTTAGCATGAGAAGATTTTAAAAAAATGCAGAATCTCAACAGATATTCTCCAGGTGTGTAAAAAATACATTCATACACACAAGCCAGACACTGGTCAAAAGCAGCAGGCTTATCTCAGTCTGCTTGAATTGAATTAGCATTTCTCTCCTATTAGTACAACCAATTTTGCAGCCAGTGGAGAAACAAATAGAGGAAATGCTCATAGCTGAAAACTTCTATGTCATCAGGTTAGCAGGAGGCTGCCCAGGTCACCACACTGCTGCACAGACTGCGAGCAGTGCAAGGAAGGCGGCGGCGCGGCCAAGGGAGGGGATGAGATAGGTGGGAGGGGACAGACTGATTTCAGAACTCAGACCAGCCCAACGGACAGCCAGCAGCTCACTGTCAGCAGCACAACAGACTACCTAGCAGCACAGGGGTACTTTTCTCAAGGAAACCTTTCACAATAAATGTTATAATAAATACTGTTTGGTGCTAGAACTGACAGTTTTAACTGAACTGAGACCTCTAAGGAACATCAGTACCACAACTGATTGACTGCTTGTACCCAAACTTTAAGCATTTAATTCTAGTGCTTAAGCGAGAAGGCATTTCCTGCTTTACAAGCAATTTGCTTGAGATGTAGAGGTATGCCTTAACATTTATATACAGTATTTTAGCCGAATTAAATGACAACTATCTTAATATGTGACACAATTTTTATTTCAAACATTGATAATGACTAAAGCTAAATTGTGAAATAAATATAAATATACCTATGTCAGTCAATTTTTAGCTCTGTTTTGCAGAGGATGAGAAAGAGAAAGCAGAAATAAAGAATTATGCCCAACTCCATATTCCTACCAAGTTTTCTCAATTTGATATTTTTCTACCTCTACACTGTTTCAAGAACAGACAAAGTTAGTCCATATTCTAACCATTACCTCCACTGTACCTTGCACTTTCCCTAAATCCTCCAATAATATCCCCTAAACACCGGCTGCACTTGATGCTAAATGACATGTATGGCAATGGGTCGGTATGAACCCCCTGAAAAAACACCAGGCCAAGCAAATGCATCCCACTCTCGAGCACGGTGCCTAGAAAACCAGGCTAAGATACCAGTGACATTTATCCTACCTACCTCACAAGTCAAGTGAGTGTTTCTTCTCCAATACACTCAAGTATCCTTTGCACTGTTATTTTAGCAAGACTTTTTCCTGATGTGCTACAGGGAAAACTACCAAGTTACAAATGATCCCTAAAGTAATAATTTCTATCCACGTAATATGTAACACCAAACACAAGCTTCTACGTACTGATCATTTAAAACCTGTCTGTATTAAAAGCAAGTACAGGGGGGTCTGATTGTTAAATACAGAACCAACAAAAAACCCCACCATAAATATGCCAAGAACAAAGTCAGAAAAAACCAAGAATGAAGTCAGAAAATTACAAGTAAAGCTCAGTAGCACTACATGTCTGATTAAATAGGGCTTAAATCACTTGTGCTATTTCTCTCTCAAAACTTATTTGCAGTTAGAACTTGGATATTCTTAACCCTCAATACCTTGCATTTTTAAATCGTGAACTTGATGGAATTTCACTATTGAAAGGAATATGAATTTGATGCCAACCCACAAATGCTCACTATACATACATTAAAAAAATGTGCTATGCAGGAGGACAACCTCAGTAAGTCAGCTCACTTTCGCCTTCCAAAACTCTAAGAAAGGACAAAATAACAGCCCAAGTACTATCTTGAAATTTCCAAGCCATTCATCATTCTCAACCACCTTCTGTTTGAAGAGGCTCTTACTACGTCTAAGTAGAATCTATGACCAAAAAAAACCCAAAGCCAACCAAGCACCTAGAACATCACTTCAGCATATCTAAAAAAAAGAGAGCTTGTTTCTTTTATGTTTGAAAGTAAAATTACAGTTCAGTTTACAGCATATTGGTATTTGTTGACAAATACACCGAAAATACTTAGTCTTGTCAGAACAGCTGCATCCACAACCAACATTTCACCAACTGTGTCCCTCAGGGTTCACATTACTTCACAACTCCATCAGCCTCATTATTTTGTTTAAATATTTGCAGGATAAAGCTGGCCAGCTCAAGGCCAGGCTGCCAGCAGCTCTTCTCCTTCAAAATGATCTCTGCCAATGGAAAAAGAAAGCTGTCCCAAACTGTTCACAAGCATCTTTCTGCCAGGGATTATCACTGATATTTGTTGATATGCTTAAAAAACACATCTTGGGGAACTTCATTTCCAAAATCACCTGTGCTATCAGGGATCTGGTAATAATACTTTTTAACACATACTAGAACATTTTGACTAAACAGGCTAGAAAGCACTCCCAGATGCACATCAACTGAAGTATCAGTGTATCATGCATCCCAAAGAAGCTGACAGCAAGCAGCAATACAGTAGTATTTCCTAGTTTTATAGGAGGGAAAAAACAACTTTATTTATAACTGTGCTGAACAGGTCATGGGACTACTGATTTGGTTCAGTCCCAGTACAGGACAGAACAGTAAGCTAAGATATATTTAGTAGGGAAAAGATATATTGTGTCCTATTCCTTCACTTCTTTCCCTGCCATCACCAGTTCTTCCAGATTTTGAATTTCTCCTTTGCCTGGCCTGTGTATGGGCTTCCTTGCATCGACTTACAATTACATGCACTGATCTTCAGTCAATGCAGTCCAAATGAAGTGAACAATAAAGTACATAAATTCACATTCCTATCATTTTGTTTCACACCACGTACAAATGCAGGAAGACTAAACTACACTGATACATATTTCAAAGACAGGCATCTATAATCTCCAGAAATATATTTTAAAGCAAAACTTTGTGTTCAGGAAATGCAAATACACAAAGTGAATACTGACCACATATTCTTGAAGGCTGTGGCTGCAGTCACTTGAAGACGATATAAATGTGGGCTGAGACTACAACAGAGGGTTCCCACACCCACATGTTTAGCTCACATACAAGTGGATACCTGGCTGCATAAAAACTACCCTTTCCTCCTCCCCCACGGAAAGATATGGCAGCAGCACACATCAGCTTAAAGTGAAGGCAGAGCCACAGACTAAAAATGTTACATGTTCATTCCAGTACGCATTAAACTAGAAGTGAATTTATGATTGTGAAATTAAAGATATGAAAATTTGTTCATAGCTCCATTCCCATGGCAGAGCTTGCAGATGGGTTAACACGATACCGAAGATGTGAACAACAAAAACCTAAACAAACCAACCCTCAATCCCCACCCTTTCCTCAGCATTTTTTCCCAAACACACCATCTTTTCCTCTGTACTTCACGATCTGAAAACTCTGAATTAGCAGCAATGACACCTAAGGAAATGAATTTTTTTTCATTTCACTAATCAGCAGCCCACGACTTTTGTTGTCAGATTTAGGAATAAGGTACTACACTGAAATACATTTCAAATTTAGGATGATGTCTTTGCAATCATATGAATTTAACACACCTATAAGAAATGAAGAAAATATTTGCTTTCTACACAGGTCTATTAAATTTATGCAGGAAGATTTTCTAGCCATCATTAAAAATCACACATTATAAGCTTTCAATCTGACCATCCCTTCCAAAACAAGCCAACCATAAAATAAAACTTTCAACATTTTTGCAGGCAAAACCAGCTTGACACCACTTTCCACCAGGCCTCCTCCTCTACAATAATGTCACAAGTCTTCACTGGACTACTGACAAAGGATTTGTTTCCATCTAAAAAAGGAAATCAGACACCTGGCAGTATCAACCGCTGTCTTCCATGGACATGAGGCAAGAGAGACGTAAGAAAATACCACCCTTAGATAGGTCCTGACTAAATATGCAGGACATACTCCTAATCCTACGACTCTGGTAGTTCACTTACATCACTTTCAGTATGATTTTTTGCAACTATGAACATGACTTTAGTCTTCTTGTACTACAGTATAGGGAATACACAGTTATAACACCTCAGCTGGGAGAGCATGAGATTCAGCTGAGAAGATAGTAACATTCTGAAATTGTTTAAACAGAAATACATGTTCATACTGGATCATCCCCATTATTTTTCTAGAAAAGGGATACCTACAATGAAAAATATTAAAATATCTAACCACGTTCTTGTCATTTGCAAGTAAAAATCTTTGTTGTCAAGTCTTAGTCATGGTTTTCTATTATCTAATTTATGCAGAAACTAGTTTTTTTCCTGTGTTATGGTTTGTAAAAAATACAGGTGTTTTCTGTCAGGTCTGTGCACAAATAAGTGCACTTGTTGGTGTGAATTTGCATAGGCCTGACTCCATGAACTTTTATTTTAAAACTTAAGAAGTGCTAAAAAAGGCAAGTTTATTCTTTGTATGAAAGTGGAAAAAAAACCTTTTATGGGGTGTAATCTCCGAGTCATGTAAATCCCAAACTGAATTTTAGTGGAATCCTTTCCTATCTGTTACTGAAGACGAGAGTAAATAAGGCAAGACAACCATGCAACAGTAGGAGACAGCTCTGAATGCTGACCTGTATTAGTCAACCATAACCAAAAAACCCTTGTTGTATCATCTTTTACTCTCATGTTCTACTCCTTTCTCTACTCCTCTAGATCCCTTCTATGCCTCATCCCAGCCTCTGACCTAAACCTCACTGCATTAGAAGATGGCCAGATTTTTTCCCTGGCACTCACTGAGTCTGCTTCCAAATGGAAGATGGCTCCTAAATTACCACCACATGGAGGAGTGAACTGGTAGTGGAGAAATCATGCTGCAACACAGTAAAATCCTCCACTCCATTACATATTCTTCTCTCTAAATTCCCTCATAATCCCCAGATTTTCCAAGATCCTGTGAGGGGAAAAAACCCAAAGCTTCCCTTAATAACAGCTTGGTGACTGCTAGCTAATTTAAAAAATTATGTTTGTTTCACAGAAGACGACTGAAAGAATGGGAAGTCTTAATAAGAAATATAGTCCCAAAGAGTGCTCTCAGAGAACTACCGGCGCTGCTATCCTTTTTATGCTCTCCTTCAGATCTACTCTGCATACAGGAAACAACATTATTTCTGAAATATTTATAAATAATTGTTACAAACTGATAAATCAAGCTCTGTGAGTTTAGACAAACTAATACTTCATAAATCATGTCTAACTTCCAAACTGTTAGCATATTTTTATCATGGTAGTACCCAAAAATTTGAGCCACACTGGACCCCAATGCAATGGGAAACAAAACGGCGGGAAAAAGATAGAAGAAAAAAATAAAACCAGCATAAAACCACACCAACCTAAAAAAAACTCCTAGGAACATCTATCCTTGTCCAAAAACCAGTCTCTTCTGCAGGTAATATAGAAAAAAACCCCATGAAACTCCCAAGATATTCTCTGAGAAAAGATACATCTTAGAAAATAGACTATATGTCAGATAATGGTCTGATGCTTCTCTTAAAACAGGTCTCAGATGATTACTAAATACAATTAACTTAACCAGTCAAACATTAGGAAACTACTGGCCAAAGTGACTTTATAATTACTGATAAATTTTCTAATTGTGACTGAACTGAAAGGCAATGTTTAGCATTACAACAGATATTCTGTCCACAGTTTCAGTAAATTATTTCTTTATCTCCTAAGTCTCTCTCTTTCAAAGCCTCTTCAGGGCCTCAAACTACAGCCATATATACATAGTACTTATAGTTTGGTCATGGCTGCAAACAAATGAGCCTGAAACTCAATACTCATAAAAGTCTTTGGAACGCCTTAGGAAATCCCTAGAAGAGAGAGGCAGAGGAGTCTCCTACCAGACACGGTAGCTCCTGCAGGCTCCACTTCCCTAGGAGAGGCCTGCAGAGGGATGAACATGTGGCACGCAGACAGCCCCGTTCCTTCCCCGTCCAGGGGAGGAGGGAAGACTCATTCAAACTCCCCAGCAGCACCCGAGCCCGACCAGGGCACTCGCTGCGCGCACAGACCCGCGTCTCGCGAGGTTGCGGAGAGGCACAGCCGGCCTGGCAGACCCGACCCCCGGCGCGATGTGCGCCAGGCCCTGTGCGCCGCTTCACCCACCCCTGCTGCTCCCGCCTGCCTCGGGCCGCGCTCGCAGCTCCTCACACCCCTTC